>JBBMJZ010197443.1:0-19914 GCA_037833815.1 Zingiber zerumbet
GGAAGAGGATACAAAGACGTTGACCTCCTTGACCTTGACCGTCCACGTGCCATTGACCTACTGCTGACCGGGCCCCGCCTTACTACCGGATCAATAATAAATCTTTGTATGAGTCTCCTAAATGAAGTTATAGGCCTATGTCAATTGATATAAAGTCTGAAACTTTCTAAACCTTCTGAGCAATACTGAGAATTTTTTACAATGATAACGGAGGGCACCCTTAGACTCTAGGGAATTATAGAAACCTATAGGAGTTGGAATGAATCTGATCAGAGTTCTCTAAGTTCATTAATGAGTTTTGACTGAAACTCAATGATAGACCTAGACAAATTGAATTTGTGAAATTTTACAATGAGATGGAAGTGTAAAGTGTGTAGAAGGTATATTATATATTGTGTCCAATCATAGTCCTAATATACGTATGTGAAGTTATGATAGCATGTCAACTAGCATAGACTATGGTGCTAATTTCTGAAGACCAACACCACAATGTTGATTGTATCTAGATGGAGCATATGAGAAGTGGTGGTCCCCTCGACGACGTTCTTGGTTGTGGAGAGGAGCACAACAATGAGCTTCTGTAATAGTACTCGTTGTTGCCTCTACTGTCATCGCAGCAGTAGGCCAGTGGGAAAAGTGCTACCATTGTCACACCTCCCACCAAATCTAAAAATTGAAACATAAGTGTACCACTCAACGATCCTCTTAGGGGTGTACATGAACCAAGCCGCCCATGAGCTATTCGAAACTCGATTTGATAAAAGCTCGTTTGAGCTCGTTTAATAAGGCTTGTTAAGATAAACAAATCAAGCTCAAGTTTCACAATATTCGTCTCGTTAGTTCGTGAACATATTTGTTAAGCTCATAAATTAACTTTTAAATAAAAAAATAATAGTTTTGATATTGAATTTATAGATTTTACACTTTACTTATGAAATATATAGATAAATATATTTAATTTATTTATTTGAATAAAATTATAAATTTTAATAAGAATATTATAATTTTCTCTAAATATATAATTTTATTTTTAATAAATATTTAAATTTATAATTTATATTTATTAAGCTCGTTTAGGCGGAATAAAAGCTTGAATAAGCTCATGAGCCATGAATATATTCGTTAAATAAAGCTCGAGCTCGGCTTGATTATAAATGAGTCAAACTCAAACATTCAAGAGTTTGGCTCGGCTCAGCTCGATTACACTCCTAGATCCTCTCACCTCTATTTTTTTTCTTCTAACTATAAATTTGAAAGAGATGAAGATAATAATTTATTCTAGATAAAAGTGTGAATAGATATGAATATTTGATATGATTCGATCTTAATGAACGAATATGTTGTTTAAGGAATGTCACATGCAGAAGCTCATCGTCATGCTCGTCTCTACAACTGAGAACATTGTCGAGCAGACTACAACTTCTCACATGCTTCACCCACAACCAACATTGTGCTGTTGCTTTCAAAAGACTAGCACCATTATGGTGCTGGTCTTCGGAAACCAACACCACAATCTGTATTAGTTGACATGAGATCATAACTTTGCCTACATGTATTAGGATCAGGATTGGAGACCAAATATGTCTTCTACATACTCTACACTTCCATCTCATTGTAAAATTTCAAAAATCCAAGTCGTCTAGGTCCATTAATGGATCTTGGTCAAAATCCATTAATGAATTTAGAGAGTTTAATTTGATCGAACTCATTCTAACTCCTATAGATTTCTATAGTTTCCTAGAGTTCAAGGGTGTCCTCCATTATCATCATAAAAGATTCTCAACATTACTTAGAATGTTTAGAAAGTTTTAGACTTTGTGTCAATTGATGTGGGCCTATAATTTCATGTAGAAGACTTAGAACTAAAATTTCTCACCATATCTGATTTCTACACATTCCATACTTCCATCTTATTGCAAAAATTTAGAATTGAAGTCATCTAGGTCTATCAATGAGTTTTGTCAAAATCTATTAATTGACTTAAAGAGCTTTGATCAGACTCATTCTAACTCCTATAGCTTTCTACATTGTCTAAAAGTCTAAGGGCGCTCTCCATTATCATTCTAAAAGATTTCTAGCGTTGCTAAGAAGGTTTAGAAAATTTTAGACTTTGTGTTAATTGATACATGTCTATAACTTTGTGTAGGAGAGACTAGGATTTCTCACCATCTCTCTTCTACATATTCACCTCTTTTCATCTTATTTCAAGTTTTCATAAATCTGAGTCTCCTAGGTTGATCGACTTAGAGAGCTATGATTAGACTCATTCCAACTCTTATGTGTTTAATAGGTGAACCTGAGTCTAAATAAGTCATCATTTAATGTTCTAATGCCCTTCTAATAATGATCAAAATGATTTGAAACTTTCATAATGTAGTGGTATTGGTCTTCAAAAATTAACACGACAACGATGTTGGTATTTAAGTTGTGATACTGATTTTTGAAGACTAGTACCATAGTAATTTTTATTTCAATTTTTTTGTTATTTTTATTAATAAAATTTTCTTTATTAATTTTATTTTATTACTCTTTTATAATTATACATTAAAAAATAGATTTTTTTGATGTTTTATTAATTTTCTTTTATATTCTTTAAATTTTTATTAAAGTTTTAAAAATAAAAATAAAGATTAAAGTTTAAATTAATTTAGAGGAAAATTAGGAGAGTGAAAATAGAAGAGATTAAATATTGCATGCAAATCAAAGAGAAAAAGTACATAGTAATTGTATAAATTCTAAAAAAGTGGGTTCCTCCACTTAATGGATAACTATTTACTACTTATGGGGATGACCTAAAAAAGTGGGAAAAAAAGTGGGTTCCTATGCTTAATGAATAACTATTTACTACCTATGGGGAATTGCTTTTCATCTCAAATTTAGGTGATTGAATTTACACCAATGGAAACCATATAAAATTGAAATCAAGTGTCTTCATGAGAAGAATGAAACTGGTACGATTTTTTGGGTAAAACTAAACTTCAGAAGAATCGACCCCTAACCATTAACCATTAGGTCTGAGATGTCATGTACCCACCGTCTATGCTACATCTTGCGGATTGTATAATATCCTCTCTAGATACACAATAACCTCACTCGGTTAAAAGTGAGCAAAAGAAAGATATAGACAGGTAAACAAAATTGGAGCAAAGTGATGATAACACTCATCTCAGGTATTCTAATATCGTCGGCCCCCAACCAGATATATGCAGGAAAATTATAAGAGATATTTTGCCCTAACACAACGACCCTTTGCATGTAGGAGGTCTGACACCCTTTGCATGTAGGAGGTTTGACACCCATGAAATATTTTGCATCGCTAAGAATTAATCTCAAGATCTATTAGAGTAACCACCAATGTAATTACCAACTATGTCAACCTGCAAGACCATATATTCTAAATAATTTTGCAAAGTGTGAAATCTATTACCTTGATGACCCTCCATGACTGTCCCACACTATTAAGAGAGAGTAAATCAGAAAATCAAAGCTAGCCATCACATGAAACATATATTCTAAATGATATGGCAAAAGATGAAGCGCTTGCCCCTAACACTCCCTTCAACCCGCCCCAGGACCAACACAGGTAGGATTGTAAATGAGCTAAGCCGAGCCGAGCCGAACTTTGGGGTGCTCAAGTTTGTTTGATAAGGTAACCGAGTCAAACCGAGCCGAGCTTAAAATAAACCAAACCTTTGAAATGATTGTTCAAGCTTGACTTGATTTTTTTTTTAATGAGCTTAATATTGTTTGAAGTTTGACTTGAGCTTGGTTTGTTTAGATGCTATCAAGCTCTTAATTCAAGCTCGTTTATTTATTTTTTATTTATTTAGCATATTAATAAGAGTTTTATTAATGCACATTATTCAAGCTTGTTTAGTTTAAGAGGCAAGTGGATGCGAGGTGAGTTACACGGAGTGTAGGAATTTATGCTCTGTTAACCTGATATTTGATTACAAAACCTTATACGGTGAACAACCATCCACTTATCAACTTAGCTATGCCCCTTGGAGTCATAGACTCTAAACAATGCCACTAGTAATATTCATTCCTAAGAATAGATGTCATTTTTTTATTAAATTTTAAAATTAAAATTAAAAGTGTCAATTAAAATTTAAATTAATTTTAAAGAAAATAAAGAGAGCAAAAATTAAGAGAGTGAAAATATCAGAGATTAAATGTTACATGCAACTGAGGGAAAAACGGTTAGTAGTTATACGATGGATAAAATTGTAACTAAGTGTGTCTTTTGGAAAGAATAAAATTTGGATGTACCTTTTGGATAAACCAAAGTGCGTTCTTTGAGAATTTGTCATTTTTTTAACATTAGAGTAAAGCAGTGATAAATTTTAGACGAATATTATCGATCCCCGACTAAATATAAGAAGTAAATTAAAGGAAGGTGAGGTGAAATTGGAAAATCAAAATGAGCCATTATATTACATGATCATATATTCTAAACAATGCCGTTAGTAACAGTGGTTGCATCAACACAGGGGAGTCGGTAAGAGTTGGACAATGGAATATCTATTTGATATCATCTATCATACAAATTAATATCACCTATAAAAATATAATAAAACATTCATATCGTAAATAATATATCACTGTAAACTTTTCCAATGGGACGCAATAGTATGCAGCGAGCAACTCCAAAAAAAAGTAATTCAAACAAAAAATTTAGAGTGGCCATGAATCCTGTTAGTGTAGAAAAATAGTTAAAATTGCAATTTCATCATTAAGAATCAACCACGGTTGTTGGCATTTAAACCTCTTCCCAGGGTGGCATGGCATTCCAGGCTTTCATCCTGTATCTCATCCGGTCCGTTCCATACTAGTTCGGGTGCTGTAATTTATCTCCCTCATAATGACCGTGAGTCTGATCGGTAAAACCCTGGGGCTGAGGCGAGAATTTCACCTTTTGCTGCAATGGCATTTCAGGCTTCCAGCTACTCTACCTTTGCTATTTAACTCCCCTCCGACAGTCTCTCCCCACTCAAATCTCTCTAGCATCGGAGCTAGCTACGTCCTGCCATGGTCACCCTGCTGCTTAACCTCCTCCTCCTCCTCCTCCTCGTGGCCAACGCCTCCGCCATCACGGCCGCCACTCCCTGCTTCACCCCACCGGACGAGGGCTCCACCGTCCACATCCTCCACGCCTTCGGCCCTTGCTCCCCTCTCGGCGCTGCGCCCTTCTCCTCGTGGGAGGACACCATAATGGACCTCCTGTCCCGCGACGCATCCCGCCTTCCCTACCTCTCCTCCCTCGCCGCCTCCGCCGGCCGCTCCTTCGTCCCCCTCGCGTCCGGCCGCCAGCTCCTCCAGATCCCGAACTACGTCGTCCGCGCGAAGGTTGGCTCCCCGCCCCAGCCCCTCCTCGTCGCCCTCGACAACAGCAACGACGCCGCCTGGTTCCCCTGCTCCGGTTGCCTCGGCTGTCCCTCTGCCGCCGTCTCCTTCGCCGTCGCTAGCTCCACCAGCTACCGCCCTCTACCATGTGGCTCCCTGCAGTGCGGCCAGGTCCCCAACCCCTTCTGCCCCGCCGGCGCAGTCTCCTGCTCCTTCAACCTCACCTACGGCACCTCCTCCATCCAGGCTGGCCTCGTCCAGGACTCCCTCGCCCTCGCAGCCGACGTCGTGCCCTCTTACACCTTCGGGTGCCTCCAGAAGGTCATCGGCGGCAACTCTGTTCCGCAGCAGGGACTCCTCGGCCTCGGCCGCGGCCCGCTCTCCTTTTTGTCCCAAACCAGGAGTCTCTACGACTCCACCTTCTCCTATTGCCTTCCCAGCTTTAAGTCCCTCAACTTCACCGGAACGCTCCGGCTCGGCCCCGTCGGCCAGCCGAAGCGCATCAAGACCACGCCTCTGCTCTCCAACCCTCGCCGCTCCTCGCTCTACTACGTCAACATGGTCGGCGTCCGCGTGGGGCGCAAGGTGGTCGACATTCCCCCCTCCGCGCTGGCCTTCAACCCGGTCACCGGCGCCGGCACCATCGTCGACTCCGGGACCATGTTCACGCGCCTGGTTTTGCCAGCGTACACCGCTGTGCGGGACGAGTTCCGGCGGCGGATGAAGGCAGCGGGGCCGGTGACAACGCTCGGCGGGTTCGACACGTGCTACGACGGGCCCGTGAAGGCGCCGTCCATCTCGCTGATGTTCACAGGGATGAACGTGTCGCTTCCGCCGGAGAACGTGATGATCCACAGCACGGCAGGGACGATCTCTTGCCTCGCGATGGCGGCGTCGCCGGACAACATGAACTCGATGATCAACGTGGTAGCGAACATGCAGCAACAGAACCACAGGGTGCTCTTCGACGTGCCCAACGGCCGGATCGGCTTCGCCCGTGAGCCCTGCAGCGCGGCAGTATGAGCTACGCAGCTACCGGAGATCTGTGCCATGTATCACCATCGAAAACGCTAGATAATATATTGCAGTCAGTATCGTCGAATTTATTAGCTAATTACGTGGATCGTTGTCGTTCTTGATTCCTTTTTCTCTTTATCGATCTTCCAGTTTGTTGACTTGTAGCATGACCGTGCTTTGTATGATTGTGGCGAGCGTCCAATAATCTGTATTGTTCAATATTTATTTTTATCTTTTCCGGCAGGATGGTTGTCTTTTTGTCTGTGTTTGCAGTGTTCATATTTCGTTAAATCAAAATTTTTTTCAAATACAACTTGTTTTTAGCTGACATAAATTTTCCACCACCGAAATCGAAAAGTTATTGTCCGGGGCTATAATAAAACTTTTTGATCCATATTAACAATTCTAATAAATCTGTAATATTCCTTCAGGGGTTAAAAGGTAAATTTTCAAAAAAAAAAACATTTGAAAATATACATTCGTGGTTCTTCCCAGAGAATCGTAATTTGAAGGGCTAAATTAGAATTTTCATGGTTAAACTGTATCCATACGTATAGGATTTTGTGCCGTCGATTTCCGCGGCCTCCTCGCCGCAAACCAGCGTCCCCTGGCGAAAATGCAGTCGTCGGCTGTGCCATTCCCACCGCGTCCTAGAATCACCGACACATCCCTCAAATCTAGATCCTGCCTCCTCGTCCATCCCCTCTCTCGTTCCAGTGGCAGACGCTCTCTTCTTCTCCGGCTTCGCTCCCCTCTGAAGCGCCTCCTCGTGGCTACCGCAAGCAAATCGCCGCCTCCCCCTGTATCGTCTGAATCGGACCGGCAATCGGAGCCTTCAGGTTACCTTCCTTATTGTTTCTAGGGTTTATCTTTGATCAGGATCATTTCTGAAGCTTTCGGGGGCCTACGAGTGTATAGATGCGGAGGCCAGTAGTAACTTACTCCAAGAGAACCAAGGATCCGATCTTGGTTGGTTACCGGCTTTCCCTCACGTGCTCACGGCCTCCATGGCTAATTTCCTCTTCGGTTACCACATTGGGTAAGCTCGTGATTGCTTGCTGTTTGTACTTGTTGTGTCGCCGAAAGTAAATTTGATTCGAACGGAAACAAAAGTTTTTTTTTAATATGTAAAGAACAATTTGAATATCCATAAGATTGATTCTTTGCAGTACGCTTGATCTGGTATTGCAAGGGACTGCGTTTTGCCAAAAATTTCATGACACCAATAAAAGGATTCCCCCATTATATATAGAATAAGGATGCAGGTATTAAAATTGTTCTCATTGTGGACAGAAACTCTAGCATAAAATTATATTTTAAAACCTTGCAATCCTCAATCGTACTTTCCTTTTATTTGCCACTTCTACGACAATTTAAGAGTTATTTCGTTGGGTTTTCTTTTCTTACAATAGCTTTGTATAACTACTGAGAGTTTTTATTGGCTGGTTCATCCTCCTTGTTAATGCATTGCTAGTCTTCTTCCTTCACTTGCCAAACTTGAAGTGTGCATATATATACAGGGTGATGAATGGACCTATTGAAGCTATAGCTCATGAGCTTGGTTTTGAAGGAAATTCTTTTCTTGAAGGACTCGTTGTTAGCATATTCATAGCTGGTGCATTTATTGGAAGCTTAGGTGTTGCTTCCCTAGTTGATAAGTTTGGTTCTCGGCGCACTTTTCAGCTTGACACAATACCACTGATTCTTGGGGCACTTTTAAGGTTCATTATATATCCCTTTTCTAGGCATCTTGGATGTCTTGTTGAATGTCATACTTTTTCTGTCATTTATGCATAAATTAAAACTAGAGAATTTCATTTGTTAGTAAAGTAGTACTGTTAATAGTTTGTATTTATTTTGTTATATTGTTGGCTTACTTTTTGCCTGCATATCAATTTTTCTTTCTTCAATGATCTTCTCATATGACAATTTAGCATGAGTCATAATTATTTTACAGTGCACAAGCACATACTATGAATGAGATGCTATGGGGAAGATTTCTTGTGGGCCTTGGGATTGGAGCAAATACTGTCCTTGTGCCACTTTATATATCAGAGGTATATATCTTAAAACAAATAGTTTAATAGAGATCATCTTGATAAAATTAATCATGAAGGTCTGCAAAAAAGAAAAATAAAAACATTCTGGTTCCTTGAGTTGCTAAGTTTAAAAATTTTTTAGGGGACCAAGTTCAAATTGTACAAATTACAATGGATAGTAGTTTCTGTTTTACGCTTAGGCACATGTGTGGGTTAGCTTGAACTTTGAACCACTTATTTTTATCACATCTTCTTGAACCAAATATTTTCTCTTCTTTCACATTAGAAAATAGATACACTTTTTCAAAAGACTTTAATAACAATTCATTCCCTTGAAATTTTTACTGAATACCAAAATTTCAAGATGAACTTCTCAATTCAAATTCTGAATGAATTTTTTAGATATTGCTCAGTTGCCATCTATAATCCTAAGCAAAATCTTGTTAGCTCCAAAAAACAATTACCCATTTTATCATTTGACTAACGGACAAAAATCAATTCTCTTTGCAACTTCCAATTTCTTGAACTTTTCATGTGGATAATGCCATTTATGGCTTCCAGATATGTCTTCTCTTTGACAAATCTATGGAGGAAAATTCCATATTCATTTTAAAGATTATGTAGCCATAAAATAATTTTAGTGTCTAAGACCCTTTTTAATGTAGCGCTCAAAAATGTCAATGTAGTAGTCTTATTGATTGAAGCATTAGAACACCCACATGTGTTTTCCTATTACTATATCTAAAATTTAGGATAAATAACTCACTTTATTAAATTTAGACAATCACTTTTCACTACACACTACATCAACTATCCTAAAATTTCTATGATCTTCAATTTTTTTATTATTATATTTATGGAATAATTGGAAGGAGAGAGATTGAAAAGAATGAGTGGAAGGAGAGAGATTGAAAAGAAGTATTATTTTACTTTTAGGGTAGAGGTTTTATTCCTTAAATTTAGAGAATCACTATTCATCAAATCTAAATTTAAGAAATAGATAGGGTAGCTGATGCAAAGATTTTTTTGGCTACCCTATCTAAAATTTAGGGTAAAATCTTTGGATAGGGTAGCTGATGTGGATGTTTTTAGAGGTCAGTTTCATGCTATTAAGTACAACGGATTAGATCTTCCTAAGAACAAGTGTTGAATATTACGCCTAGCTAAACCAACAGTTACTAAAGACTTAGTTCTATAAAAGCTTGTTTAGACCTCCCTCCCTTATGTGTCCTCAAGAACTCTTATAAAAAATGACTCATCTCTTGTATTATTCAGTCTCTGTCTGGTATGGATACACGTGTAAGATCAGACTGATATATGTTGAACTATGTCACCCATTACAAACAACTACAAGAGATATCACACTGAAAACCCAGGAATGTGCAAGCTGTTCAATAGATATGAATTCTTCTAAAGTTCTGTAGATTATCAAACTATATGTTTCTGGTAAAATTTCTGTACTTCCTCATACAATTTGATATCTTCTCTCTTAAAATTGTTTATTGTCTCAAAGCAGTTCCTCAATGCTATGTTTTTCAGGTTTCTCCAACAAAATATAGGGGTTCACTAGGAAGTCTTTGTCAAATTGGAACTTGTCTTGGAATAATTGCATCACTTGCATTAGGGATTCCTTCTGAAAGTGATTCACATTGGTGAGGCATTTTGTTTGGTTTGTATTAGTTTTTCTTCTCATTTTTTGTAGTCATTGGTTAGCATTCCATAGTTTTGTGGTTAGATTTTTACTATTTTATGCCAAATTTGTCATTTCTTAATCTTATACTTTTCTATTTCCTGGACTTAATTCTTGTATCTCCTGATCTGTGCTAAAATGAGTAGATATTAGTTTTCCTAGCTTCCTGACGATCATAGATGTTAATAATATACTAAGACCTACAAATTAATTTCGGATAGCAAATATTGTTAGTCTCTTTTTAAGATCCAAATGAATGATACTTCTGGCAAGATCCTTAACTCAATCTGAGTCTGCAAATCACTCGAGATGTCAGCCTACACTCTCAGAATAGCATTAAGAATCCCCTGTTCAGATTTTGTTTGAATAAATATGAGCTTGTTAGTATTCATAACTCATAAAGTAGGAACACCACATACACATTTTGGTGCTAGGCATGTGGGACCATGCCAAGCCAGGCAAAGCTGGACCCTGGGTGGTGTAATCCAGTTCACCTCTACTTGGGATAAATCTTTATAATACGCACTTTCCTACCATCTCTATCTTCTTGATGTACACTTTTGTTTAACATAACATAAAAATCCTCAACAACTATGTTGTTCAAAACTGGGTTAAATTCTTTTCAAAGATCAGCAATGTCCATGTTGTGTGCTCCTTTTGCTCCTCCCTGAAGAGCCTAGGTTTCATGGATTAGAGTTGAGAAAATGGACTCTATTTGTGAAAAATGTATCCATTAATAAATGTGCTTCTTTTTTTCTCTTTTACTCGTGTGAGTGAAATTATCTAGCTTGCCCATTCATCTCCACTTGTGAACTCAAATACGATAACACATGCTTCAATCCTGTTGCTTTTGAACTCTCATATATAGGTGGCGAGTATTATTTTATATAGCCTGTACCCCTGGTTTAATTCTCATTTTAGGCATGCAATTTGCTGTTGAGAGTCCCCGCTGGCTCTACAAGGTAATAGTGATTTTGTCAAATAATTCCTCCAGTGTACTTTCTTAAGTTTCTACTGTAGATTTAAGTTTGTTTAGGTTGGAAGAGTAGATGAGGCTAAGCGAGTTATTGGAACAGTTTGGGGAGAATCAGAAGTTGAAAAGTCTATAGAGGAGATCCGGAATGTGATTATAGATGATACCAACGTTCATAAGACTAGCTGGTTGGAGCTTTTTATGGAACCCCACAATAAAGGTGGATTAAACATTTAAGTTCAAGTATTTGCTGAATTCTGTTATTTTATTTTTCTTTTTATGCATCAATACTGATGGACCAACTTATGTTTTTATTTGTTTCTTTTGGTCCACAATGAAGCAAATGGATACATGTTTCTATTTTCTACCCAATTCATACCACCACCTGATTTTAGTTTCAATGTAAATTTATTGAGCTTATCACTATTAATTGTATTGGATAATTTACTCTTGCATGGTTTACTCTAAGGACCATGTTTCAATTGTGTCTTTAACACCACTACAACAATTGGAATTCCATAGTAAATTGAGGATAATGTTGGATTCCCATCAGACTAACCAAAGTTTCACATTATTCTATTCCTGATATTTGATAGATTTATTTTATATTATTCAATTCCTAATATTTAACTCCGCCCATGACGAACCAGTCATGGCCGGTCCCAAATCCTGATAAAAGAGGAGGGTTGTGTTAGGTTGTCGGCAAGCGTTAAAACTATGATAAATGTTCAATGAATGAATCCATTAAACTATTTTGCTAATGCTAGGTTGTTCCCTGTAGCCGATCCCACCTAGTGGGATAAGGTTTGGTTGTTGTTGTATTCAATTCCGAATATTTGATAGGCTTACTTTGTATATTCCATGAAGTTTCTGAAATTGGCATTGGGCTTCTATTCTTTATCCATGTTTTTATTGTCTGTGTTCTATACCTGTGTTGATACATCAGTCAGAAAATAGAGAGACATAGGATGATGGCACAGGTGGATTTACATTGGGGTATGTAGGGAATGTATCCTATTGTGAATCCTAGAAAAATATGTTTTTTTAAAAGAAAACAGTGATTCCCTCCCATAAATTCAGGAAAGGTTTGTTTATAGATAACCAAAAAATATTAGGTATTCCTCTCTTGCATTAGTGTTCCCTACCCTTCCTCACATCTTGGTAGTGGCAGAGTTAGATTTTTTCTCTCTCAGTTTGGGCACTAAAAAAAATCACAGAACTTTTCAAGACAATTGAAAGTTAACACAACATATAGTTATAGAATCAAGTTACAAGTCAAAATAAAAAAGGTAATTTAAAATTATCAAAATAAAATATTACAATAATCCTCTATGAGTGCTTTTATCTTGAAAATGTGTTATAATTGTTTATTATTAATGATGTTCGATGATGTCTTATACAATATAATTGACCAAACAACCTCTCACCCATTCATCTCTCCTTCGATTGCACAAATGACTTTTTCTTGTCTTCATTGCCGAGAAACTCTCTCCATGTTTTTAGTTGCAGTTTGCTAATTTTAAATGCAAATAGACCAAAGGATACCAATCAAGTGTGTTCAACTGCATTATTTTTAAATGGTACACTGTGGGTAATTAAATGGTTGTCAAAGTCTTTATTTTGTTTTCTAGATTTCTTTAAAAGGCTAAACAGGTGCGAGTTTAAAAATAAATGAAGGTAGCTAAGCTATGAATAGCATTTACAATAGCCATTCTGCTGGTCAAAACTTTTTGTGTTTGTAGATTGTTTCTCTTTGTTGATATCAATTTTGTTGAGCAGTAAGACCCTTTATGAGACAGAATGCCATGTCTAGTGTATCAAACTACCTCAGATCTCAATCTTGAATGTCATCCTCAAATCAGTTTGTAACTTTAAGTTTTGAGTAGCGAATTAAATTGATATATGGTTTTAAGTGTATTGCACTAGTTCAACTAAATTAACAATCCCACTATCATGTGATGGCACTCTGAATCTCAAAATTGTAAGGTCATTGTTTTTAGTTCCATTCTTTTTAAATTTTCACAATTAGAGAGGATCTTGTGTGAATTTAAATTATCTGATAAAGAGACAATTGTAAATATAAATCTTCCACTACAGGAACTCTCAAGCATTGGTCTCAGGGTTAAATAGCTGGGTAACTGATTTTTCTATTTATATTGTTTTCATTCATCCCTCAATACTTGTAATGGAATTGAATTGGAAGTGGTTGGCATGTGATCCAGTTGCTTTTATTGGAGGATCTCTTTTCATACTTCAACAATTTGCTGGAATAAATGGAGTGCTTTACTTCTCATCCTTGACCTTCCGAGATGTGGGCATTACTAGCAGTGCATTGGCTAGCTTATTTGTGGGACTCACCAACTTTGCAGGTTCTTTATGCTCTTTCAAAATTGTACATGATTCTTTTATGAAAAATCTAACTGTTAAATATACTTTTAGGGGCATTATTTGCTTTGACCCTTATGGATAAGCAAGGGAGGAGGAGGCTTCTAATAGGAAGCTACCTGGGGATGGTGCGAAGCTTTCTTATATATTTGGAAAAGATCATTTGGAAATAATTAATCCTATTGGCTATCTAGTAGAATTTATTCTATTTCAATATTTTCTACAGCAATTTTGGTTCCTAACCTGGTAATTGGGAGAGATCTAGAGTCATCAATTTGCACTTATATGGATTATATTATTCTTTCATTTTTCTACTCATGTTAGCATTTATTTTCAAAAGAAGATATATCAAAGAAGGTAAAGAGGAAGAGATGAGAAGGGAAACTCCACCTCTTAGTTTCAAATTGCCAAAGAGTTTCAGTCAACATGCTTAAATTTGAAAACCAAGAGGACTTTTACTTAATTTGCATGATGTTTCGAGTTGGATTGGGTTACTGCTTGAGAAGGAGACATGTCAAAAGAAGTGAAGAAGAGATGAGAGATCGAAACTTTAGATGCTTACTCTCACGTTGTTAAGTGATGCTTATTAAGCATCCTCAACAAGAAGAGATCCTCCACTTATGTACTTTGACATCTTAAGATTGGATTGAGCTTCTTCTTAGGCTTTAACACTAACTATATATGTTATGAGTATCAAGGATACAGTATAGTATAATAACTTAATGTTTTGATATAAATTGTATAGATCATTTTTTAGGATAGTGTGATAATAGGGAAGAAAAATTACACTGATTATTTTAAGTCAATAACTTCAATGTAACTCGAGTCTTGTCTTAATTTGACTTGTAGACCCATCTTCTTTTGTATATTTTCAGCAAAATCCGGTCAAGCTGTTCTCATTGTTTAGTTTATGATGAAAGAAAATCTTTACAGTTCATACCAACCAAAGTATGTTTAATCTAATTTATTGAGAGTGATTTTAGTAACCACGAGTGGGTTTGGGAACTGAGAACCACTCCAAAGGTTGAAGTCCAGGGAACTTTTTGGGGTTCCTTCTCTTTATGAGAATGCCATGTAAGTTTTTTGCCAGGCTTGACTATGTAACTGACAATAATGAAGATAAAGAAGAGAAATATCTCTTCCATCCATGAGTTTCATCTAGGTAAAGGAGTTTATCTAACATGTGAAAGGTAGGCCTCTGATTGTTGTGTGTTACTGACCTCAACAATTGACCGCCTTTCCTCATTCCTTCTGGAACTGAGAGAGGCTGCAATTGTTCTAACAATTATTGCTTAGGTTGCTTGAATTTGACTTCCAGCAAGGTTACATCTTTAGGGCTACAACTAATAATCTGAGGAACATTATGATGTGATATGAGTGTGTACCAGCATTACACAGAATTTCATGGAACATTTCTTTTTCATCCTAACTTGAAGTGTGCTTCATTTCTAGAATTCTAGAGTGGTTGCTTCTTATACAACAAATCAGAGGATAAAATGACTACTTGATTGATCATGAGTTTAAAAAGGTTATCTTTTCCCTTTCATTATTACATACAAATACAATATTATACTCACTGATTTCACATTGTTCATTGGTTCTAAGCATCTTTTTTTCAAAGTATATATAATTCATGTACTTCAATGTGTACCCTTCATATATGCAGGCACTTTCAATGTTTCTCATTGTTTATGCCATTAATGATCCATTGGATGAAGGATCCAATCACATACTCTCAATTCTTGGCACGTTGATGTATGTACTTGGTCTGTTCTATATGTTTCATATCTATCTATCTAACGTTATTATTGTAGTGCAACATTTCTCATAACTCATGCCAACATTCTTTGTAATGGCAATGATATTGCAGTGAATACATGATTTAGTAGTTTTGAAATAACAAAAATTTGTCATTATTTGTTACTTTTTTTTTTCCTTCTTGAAGAGAAGACAAACTAGTCAACTGAGTTGATACCTATATTGTCTGTCATTCATAGCTTTTTTTCATCCAGCCTTATGGATTTGGACATGATATCTTGAAGTCCTTATCTCAATTTGCTCCTCTACACATTTTACTCCTGATGTCATTGCTAGTAAGTGCAACAATTATTGTTCCTTTATCACATTCACCATGCCCTAAGGCCCACTTGGATTATCTTGGTCTAAGTAGGAGTGGGTAGGGGGAGAGAAATGGGAGGTTCACAAAATTACACATGAATCTTGTATCAATCATTTTTTCTTTTTTGCTTTACTTCTCTCTTCTCCCTACTAATTTTCCATTCTAAGTAAACCAAGCCTAAGAATTGAAGCTCAACCCCTTCGAGAAATATGCATTTTTCAGCCGACATTTATATGGATGTTTCTTTATGCCACATGTAGAATTTATGTTTATGTTTTAGTTAGCATATGAGCACTATGACATTGATTGAACTTATCAGCTCTAGCTAGGTTATTGTTGTCCATTCATCTTAACCATCCTATTATTTTCCCCTTAGTTTTGCTAAAAGTCTTATTTGAAATTCTGAAGTAGGTTTAATTATGCATGAATAGCAGTATGCAATACTTATTGGCAATAGCTTCAGAGACTGTAAGCTCCAATCAGGATGTTGCTTCAGACTCGGGCTTGTAAATAATGGCCAGGATATCTGACCATTATTAACATTTTTTTATTAATTATGGTCTTGGCAACATTCCCAACTAGGAAAACAACTTAAAAAAAGGAGGAATAGAGTGACAAGCTGCCATTTGACTGTGCGACCATTCTCTGCACTCAGCATATTTCAGTCCAGAATCCTTTTCTAGTCAGCTATGCCTTTTTTATGTTCCTTAGATTATACTTGAATTGCATGTAATTAGAATATTTCAAGTTGATGAAATTGCCACAAAATGTTTATTGCATAACATGGCAGATACTTCTCTACATTTTCCTGGTAAATTTTGTATTGATTTTTGAGATATATATAACTTTTCTTGATTGAATTTAAATTTCATGGTATGCTTAAAGAAATATGTATAGGGGTTGAAGATAGATTTATCAATGTCTATATATAATTCATGGAATACGTATTCATTTTTTCATAAAACATGTCCCAGATATAAATGATAGAGGAGGATCAGTTTTTCTATTTTGATTGAGGATCTAAAGATGATTAATAAAAATGTACTAGCTTGTCTCTTTCAATTTTGGAGTAATATTTTCTTGCTGGTATGAAGGTACATGTTCACATTTGCTCTAGGAGCTGGGCCAGTTACTGGTATAATTATTCCAGAGCTTAGTTCTGCACAAACACGTTCAAAAGTAATGGGCTTTAGTTTCTCAGTACACTGGGTATGTTTTAACCGCATTTATTATTATTATTTTGTCTTCACTATGGAGGAAACATTTGGTGCATCATACATATATGATACCTATGGCCACAATTTTTTAAAAAATTTATTTAATGCATCTTATGGGTTTAGGGCCTGGCTGCTTTAATACCGAGATAAAAGGCATGAAAAAAAAAATTTAAGGTTATATCTCTGTAACATTAGGTGTAGGTGAAACTTAGGTTTCTATGACTTAGCCTCTGACTTATTTAGAGGAGAGTCAACAGTGTCCTTGCATTTTAGGATAAACACAAGGCAAGACTGACTAGCATTTGAATGTTCTGTCTCAAAAGGAAAAGAGGAATACCATCACTAGATGGCAATCTTATTTAAAATTAATTTGGATAAAAGTTCATTGAGAACACAGACTGCACACTGTTCTAAGTCACGATACAATGGTAAATTGCAATGGTTAGTTTGCATCACCAGGGTGTGGCATGAACCTGAGTCCTGACCTCGTCAGCAAGACCTTGGTTAAATATCACAATAATTAGTTAGTTGGACGTCAATCATTAGTGAAAAATGCCAACATTTTGTTCATGGTGCAGCTTATGGATATGCATGTTTGAAATCCATGTTTATATGACTAGTCTATCATGATGTGATTTTTTTCTCTGTTAAATATTTAACAATATCGAGCACCTCGTACGCAACCATTGTAACTTATTTTTTTGGAATCTTGTTTGTCAACGTTCGCATGTTTTTCAGATTTGCAACTTCTTAGTGGGGTTATATTTCTTGGAACTCGTCGGCAAGTTCGGTGTGGGGCTTGTCTATGGAGCTTTTGGCGCGGTTTCCTTGATATCGGCAATATTTGCAGCCTATTTCATAGTTGAAACAAAAGGACGCTCCCTGGAGGAAATAGAAATGTCAATGAATGCTAGATTACCAGCTAAAGATGAATGATCGAATCTAGTTTCGCTTATCCACTGAGCCAGCACGAGGAGTCTCTGAATCCAAAACTGACAGCATTGTACGTATCGAATTTACTCCTGCCGACATTGTACAATAAATATTAGATGTAAATCTTGCTAGATTCTCAATTTTAGTCTATTGATTCAATTCACTAATTCTTGTTTTTTGTTCAAATTGTTATGCATTAAAATCATATGAATTGGCATAGCTTGCAAATTTAAATGGCATGGCTTACACATAATTAAACTTCGGTACCGTGTTCATTTGACACGACATCTAAACAAGTTGATCTGGCCACTATATCAGATCTGAGCATGATCTCCTAACACGGTAACACCACTACTACCCTAGACACGAAAAGATCATTAGTGGCCGCAGGGCTGGGCTGTATTGGTTATTAAAGGGTAAAATTACTAAATCAAATAAGGCTCCATTTCGGATGAAATCGGGAGAAATACTTTTTAATGTGATGATTTACTCAATTTTTTAATTTACCTCTTTATAAATATAGGTGGGATTCATCGCGTGGGGTGTTCGGGATCCACGTATGATTTTTTGACTGACCCCTGCGTTTTGCAAGTTGCAATCTCTCCAATTGGATCTCGTGATGCGAATACCCACTGTAAGTGTAACCATGACTTTATTATTTGGTAGATAAATAATAAAAAAATGTGGCATGTCGAAGATAAAGGTAGAATAACATGTTGCCCTCACATGGAACCCACGCATTATTTGGCTATGGTGATTGGCGACCATCGCGTCATTTCCCCACCACAGCCACTCACTTATTTAACATCAATTATATACATTTTATTTAGCTTCAGATAACAATGTCACCAATAAAACATCATTCTATTCTATGATACTTTACCTTTAGACTATAATAATTGATAAAACAATTGTCTTAATAATTTATAATTATTTTAATTGAATTATCTTAAAATCCTAATTCATTCAATTCAATTTGGCCTTGAATTCTAATTTTAAATTAGTTAAATAAATCGATTCTAGAAGCATTACCAATAATTAAAGGCCAGTACAGTAAAAATGTATTAAGTTATTATCTAGTAAAAATATATTAAGTTATTATCTAGATATTCACGGTTTAATTTTTAATTATAAAATATTTATAGAGATTTTTTTCGCTAATTATGGTGCTCAACCATTAGATGCCGACCTTCTAAAATTGTCTGATATGAGTGTTTTTTTTTTAATTTATCCTAATAGTAGAAGAAATTTAAGATTTTTTTTTTTTAAATATGATGCTCAATCATTAGATACTGACTTTTTAAATTGGTTATTTGCTATGGATATTTTTCAATTTATGCTAATAGTCATATAATTGTTTTTTTTTTTAATTGAGTCGGTTGCTCGGAATCGATGTTATATTATTCATTATTTTTTTATCAATAATTAAGACTAAAATACCTCATGTGTTCGTGTCATGACAACATTGATGGCTTATTTTTCAAAAATAATATATGATAAAAAATATATATAACATAAAATAAAAAGGTTTTAGGATAATTGTAAAAAAAAATTGTATTTATTTTTTTTTTTAAAAGAGGGAGACCATGGAAGATGCGGATATTCGGCGCAGACAATTTACCACTTTTCCATGCTTTATTCATTGCCTCTTTTTTTTCTTTAATAATTTGTCGTGGGATCAAACGGAACCATTTTTTACCAGAAAACGGAATCTTTTTTTAGCGAAAACAAAACACAATACAATAAAATAAATAAAGAACGGAATACCTAACTTTTCTTATATAGATATCCAGGCGTTCCGATCCTATTAATTTGAACCGATGCAGCGCCTATAAAAGTTTTTCACCGATTATAAAAATAAATATGAAAGTATAAGTAGATGGGATAAATTCGATCTTGATTCAGGACCAACAGTTTTAAACCTCTGATTTAATAGTTCTAGGTAGGAGTGTCAAAAATGAATCTGATTCGAGTCGATCCGAAAAAAGTCAGGTTCGGGTTGGGCATTTTTGGGTTCGGGTCGGGTTCGAGTTGGAGGGTTCGCGGGTTAACAAATTTCGGGTTGGGTCGGGTTGGGTTCGGGTTGACCCGGGTTTGTTAAAATATAGGATTTTGTGGGTTTTTTTAGGGTCAAATTAAATTTTATTTTAAAAATTAAGATATTTTTATATATATTAATATTATTTTTGTATGAT
>JBBMJZ010197547.1:0-19912 GCA_037833815.1 Zingiber zerumbet
AGTGGAACTGTGCCTCCCCCAAAAATCCTTTCGGGGATTTCTGGGGTATGAGGCCGCTCAGTGATGGGGCCAGTCACTATAAAAAGTTTATCCTGCCTTAGTTCATAATGCAAATGAGGTTTCATCAATCAAATGTATTCAGAAAACAGGTATAAATGTAAATGAACACATAAGATTACTCATGTTTGATAAAAAATATTTTTTTTATTTAAAATTATATCATAGAGAGGTAATAAATTGATATAAAATTTGACTTACATGTGTTTATCAATCAGTGAGCTAATCCAAGTTTGTCACAGACGTAGGTGAGCTTAAGCTGATAAAATTCTAACACAATCCGTTTAAATTATTTAGTGGAACGAACCAATCTGAAGGCCTAACCTAAATTGACGGTTCTACTTTAAACTAATATATTTTTGATTTTTATCCATATTTTTTAAATCAAAATATTATACAAAATCTTTAATCATTTTAAAATAAAATTGATATTAAATTGTATAAAGCCTGCAACGTGAGCGAGGTTATTTCCCAGTGTGAAATAATTATTCCACTAACATAAATTATTAATAACAATTAGTCCGGAGTGAACTAAAATCTAAGCCGTCCAAGAACTAGACGCGAGATTTCTGATGGCGATATCAGCCGTTCGATGGCCGAAGTCGACCTTGTGGAGTTGTGGTTGTTTGTGATCTACGATATTCCTGACGGGGCCCCCGTGGAGTTCGATTCGCATCAAATCGGAGCGTTAGGCAGTGCCTAGCGGTCGTCGAATCGCGCATCCGGGAACGATGGGGCGGTCGGCGCCGTGCTTCGAGTGCTTGGAGCGGCAGCTTCAATACGATTTCTCACCCGATCTCGTTTTCCGATATGGAATCTCCGACTCCGCCCTCCCGTTTGGCTCTTCCGCCGCTGTTCAGGTCTGATTCACCTCCTACTCTCTGAGCATTCTGTTTTTTTTTTCTCCATTAAAGCCTGCTAATCGGTCGAAAGATTCAATTTGTAGTTATCCTAGAACAAAGAACCCTGTTCCAGTGGTATAAAAATCGGAAACCTGATTCTGTTTTCTTAAAGTTTGTTCAATTACTGCAATTGACGCTTACTCTCGGTGTTTTCCTTGTTGAGTTTAATATGAAAAATACAAATTATCAGTGGATTATAAAAATTCACCCTTAAATTTGGTTTGGGTGGGCATGGAGCACGTCGCACGGAATTGGGATGGCTAAACCAGTAAATAAAACCTGCTGAGCCTCACTAATGCCTTGAAGCCCTATCAGACATCAGCTATACCATACTGATGGAAAAGCGTGGAATATTTTTTTTTACTAAGTTAATACTAATTGCATCAAGCATTTTGGTTAACTGAGATTATGGAGTATGTGTGTATTTATTGTCGCTTTTGAGTTTAAAGATCCTTAGTCTGTTTTGCTCGCTTTTATCAACTAGGCTGAGAGCTCCGCTGTGTGTATAAAAGCTACTTATGTCAATACTAGGAGAAGAATTGCTTGCATTAGTTAATGAGTATTATAAAGAATATGTTGATGCACCATGTTGACTAAAAGCCAATCATGTAATGTATGTCATGCATTCATTAGCCTGAATAATCCTATAATAATTCCTTTAAAACAACTACATCCATTCACCTCTCTTGCTGTGAGAAACAATGCATACTTATTCAATTTATCACTTTATTTTAATATTTATTTAAATTTTGAAGTAGATGATTTGTTTACTAACTTGGAGAGACTCGGACTTTCATTCTGGTGTCTGCTCATTCATCACTACCATTATAATTTCTGCACCCAAGACTATTATGGACAATTGGAGATGCAAACACCTCTTTCGGCTAATAATTAATTATGTTGTTTTCTTATTGTTTAGAAGGAAGGAAGAGAAAAGGGTCAAGACTCGATTCCTGAACATGTAGGATGAGAAAAGAATACAAAAGTTTCTCACCCATTGGAATGGATGTTCAAAGAAAAAGACATTGAATATGTTATGCTACTCAAAGCTCAATACTTTCATGATGTAGCTACTATTTCCTAACTCAATTGAAAAGACACCTAGTTGAAACTTCTAACAAATCTTCTAGTATTGAGTTCTTGTTGGGGAGAATCATGAAAATTAGGAATTTAATATAAATTTTACTTTGGAAAACTTAATTTTGTAGCTTGTTTTATTTTGAACAATTAGTTAATAACGTAGTTTTTGGATTGGTGATTATCTTGTTTTGTTGTTTAGAGAATAGAAGATTTTTTCCAAGTCTGGTCTAGTCCTTTTAAATTAGGAGTATTTCTTTCCTTTTTTAGTTTCATTTTTATTGATGGATAGATGAATAATAAGTGATTCAAAATTGAGGAAGAACCTTGAGGGATGATTATTTGATCCTTTGGTTAAAAGTAAAATCTTACAAGACAAATATACTAAAAGCAATTAGGTGTAGCTCCAATAAATAATACAATAAAACAAACTGTGTTAAGATTGTATGAATATGTTTAAAGGTAACCAATAAAGTTTATAGATAAACCAGTCAAATCAATTAGAATTGAAGGTTCATGGAGAAAGGGAGATCAAAAGTTCTCTAGTTAATGGAATTAAAAGTGATTGAAGAAATTTGAATATTACTAGTGATATATTGCCTTGCATAGAGTTTGCAGGAAAGAAAAAATCCATATGGCAGATCCCAAATAGTTAGGATTAACATGGCTTGATGCCAATGACAGTGACAACAACAATGAGGAGGAAGGACGATATGAGCTAGGACAAGGAAGATGATGAGATCTGGTTCTATATTTGAGTTAGAATGAACTTTTAATGAAAACCACTTTTCAGTATAGGAGTTACTTCTTCTGGTGCCAACAGTTATATATATAACAATCAGTTTGTCCTATCTCTTATATGAATAAATTGTCTTCTCTGCATCGTAGGTCAACTTGACTGGGGATGGAGACAATAATTTGAGGTAATGTGAGGTTTTCAATTCTACTATGAAAATTATTTTTGAAATGACTTTTCATTGCCCTGCTTTACCATAATTACTGACCCTAGTTAAGTTTGGTGAATGGAGCATAATTTCAGTGAGGAAGTCTCTCTTCAACTTGTTTTGGTGGGATTATTCAATGAGAAGATTAGGTTATTCAGGAGAAACTTGTAAGCAATCAAATTAGTTTTGCTATTAGATATTTGTTAATTCCTGAAATATTTGGTAATTGAGCTTAGTCATTTGAATTATGAATGGAACCCTACTTGTGTTTCTAACAAATCCTTGGATGCCCTTTGGACAGGGAGCAGAATGAGGGTAACCAGTCTTCCCTTGAAAAAGGGCCATGCCAAAAGGATGTTGATGACAACTCTGTTAGAAATGGGTGGCAACCTTCAATTCAAAATGGCTCCTTACTCTCCTTCATTGGTTCTGGGGATGATCTGGTAGCTTACAATCACAAAACTTCTGTTAGAAATCCTGAATGGCAATATATAATAAAAACAATTGCTAAACTAAATCCAGCAGTTTATGTTGGCAGAGCTTCCTATGCTATTGTAAGAAACCTTTGTTTGAATTATGTTTATGGAACTACCGAAAACAATGCAACATCCTTAATCAAATTCTTTACAGAAGGCAGTACTGATCATTGTGCTGCAAACTTTCTTAAGTTGGTTGCTTTTCCTGCAACTGAGAATAATTTTACAGGTAGCATGAGACATCCTAATATATTCCCTATCCTAGGCATACTAGAAGCACAAGAACACTTGTACTTGTTACATCCAGAAGCTCCATACACACTGGATAACATTATGAATTATAGTCCCAATGTGTTGAAATCTGATTGGCACATTAGATTTTTGGCCTACCAGATTCTTTCTGCTTTAGCATACATTCATGCCTTGGGATTTTCTCATGGAAATGTAAGCCCTTCCAGCATACATTTGAATGAGTCCTGTTGGGCATGGTTGAGTGTCAGCGAGATATCATGCTTAAAAGAGGCTTCTTCTGCTTCTGAAAAAAGTTGTTTCATTGAGGAATGTCCTTGTCAAGCTATTTATGCTGATCTTGGGTTGTCAACATCAATGTTTTGGAGTACCAATTTCAAGCAATGGTGGGCAGGCGAATTAAGCAATTATGAATATCTGCTTGTGTTAAACAAGTTAGCTGGTAGAAAGTGGGGTAATAATTCATTCCATATGGTAATGCCCTGGGTCATAGACTTCAGTGTGAAACCTGATGAAAATTCTGATGCTGGGTGGAGGGATCTTACAAAAAGCAAATGGCGCTTGGCTAAGGGAGATGAACAATTGGATTTTACATATTCATCATCTGAAGTTCCTCATCATGTTTCTGATGAATGCCTCTCTGAGCTGGCAGTCTGCAGTTATAAAGCCAGAAGGTTGCCTTTGTCAGTACTCAGGTCTGCTGTCAGATCTGTTTATGAACCTAATGAATATCCATCTAGCATGCAGAGATTGTACCAGTGGACTCCAGATGAGTGCATTCCTGAGTTCTACAGTGATCCTCGAATCTTTACTTCTCTTCACTCTGAGATGAGTGACTTAGCATTGCCTCATTGGGTGACATCTCCGGAGGAATTTATTTCATTGCATCGAGATGCTTTAGAAAGTGAACGTGTATCTCAACAGCTTCATCATTGGATTGACATTACCTTTGGTTACAAGTTATCTGGTCAACCATCGATTGAGGCCAAGAATGTAATGTTGCCTACATCTGATCCATCAATGCCAAATTCAACAGGGCGGCTACAACTTTTTGCTAAACCACACCCTAGGCGCCGTGGCATCACAGCTCATTCTTATTTCTATGGCATAAAAGAGTCATGTCTAAAGTGCCAATTGCAACATGAGAGCAAAGGGTCTAAGTGTACTAACAATCTCTTGCATTTGGATTCCAGGGAACAATTATCAGAAACTAGTTTTTTAGAAAATTTAGAGCTAGCCAATCTTTTCAGTGAAGAAACATGTCATCTAGATCCTGTTTACTGTGGCAATACTTGTTCTTTAAGGAACCAGTCCAATGATCTTTCCGCCATTGACATTCTAGAAGAGCCCAGCAGTAGTTCAGTTCCATCTGATTTTGATTTATGTTCCCTTCTTGAGTGTTTTGAGCCTGATGCTAGTTCTTTTCTGGGCTTTCAAGAGTTCCTTAAATGGAGACAGATATCATCATCCTCCAGTGTACAATCGGAAAAGCAGTCTTGGGATATATTTTCTTTTGGTTGCATATTGGCTGAACTTTATTTGAAGAGACCACTCTTTGATTGTGTCTCATTTGCTGCATACAAAGAAAGTGGTGTCAACCCAGTAGCAGTCCAAGAACTACCTCCTCATGTTGCAGTTCTTGTTGAAGCATCCATTGACAAAGACTGGAGAAGGTAATTTTTGAGTGCTTCTACTTAAGATTTGCTCAGAAACACTTGTACATTTTTTTGTTTAAAGGGCGTGCTAGTTCAGTCCAGACTAATTAGTCTTCCATTGGTGTGTGATTAGGCTTCCAGAATCATTCAATTTATTTAGTTTCTGATTTATTGGTCAACCCTCTCATCCTTTGTTTATTCTGTGGTGATATGTACTTTCATAATTTCATATCAATCATTTTGTAATTCATCAGGAGGGCATCGGCAAAGTGCTTTCTCGAGTCACCATATTTTTCTGGAACTGTCAGATCTGCGTATCTGTTTCTTGCGCCATTTCAGCTCTTAGCTAATACTGGTTACTGCTTTCAGTATGCTGCTAAACTTGCAAGTGGAGGAGCTCTCAGATCAATGGGGCCATTTGCTGCAGAGATATGTGCCTCTTTCTGCTTACATCTTGCAAAATCATCTCTGTCTGATGTTGAAACTGAATCTCTTTTGTGTCTTCTTAAAGAATTCTTGAATTGCCTGAGTTCTGGAGCAGTAAAAGCATTGTTTTTCCCCATGATTCAGAATGTTCTGCAGGCAGGTGCTACTCCAGTGCGTGCGCCTGTTTTTTTTCCCTACAGTTGCATTTATCTGAAATGCAAAAGGTTTCCTATCTGAGAACTTGTATTATTTTGATCACAGGCATCACAATATTCACATCTTAAGGTCTCGCTCCTTCAGGACTCATTTATGCAGGATTTGTGGAAGAAATTGGGCAAACAAGCATATTTAGAGAAGATGCATTCTCTTGTCATTGCAAATTTAGTAAATCCACCTGACAAAGTAATTGCATCAACTGCTGCTGTTGTGCTAATTGGTTCAAGCGAGGAACTTGGTTTCCCAATTACAATCCATCAGGTCCTTTTTTTTTCTCGTGAAAACTCTAATAATCAGCTTACATGTGATGACATAAATTTATATCAGGTTAATTACGGTTCATGTTTCAGACAGTCTTGCCACTAGTTCATTCCTTTGGAAAAGGGCTTTGCTCAGATGGAATTGAAGCTCTGGTTAGAATTGGTACTTGAGTTAATTGTGCTCTCAATTGTGTGGGATCTGATTTTTTTTATGCTAAAGTCAGAATTTAATCTATCACTACTGATTGATTGCCAGGTAGCCTTCTGGGAGAAGCTTTCATCACCAGACAACTCTTGCCATTACTTAGAAATACTATTTCCACATGTATAGATGTTGTACAGAGCAATAGGCCTGAACCCATGCATGGTTGGGCTCTCTTAACTATAATCGATAGCTTTTTCACTTTAGATGGCCTTCTTATGGCCATGCATGCGGAGTTAATACTTAAGGAGTTGGTTCAGGTCAAATGTTTCACTTGATTTTACTAATCATTTATGATATTCTCTTTCTTATTGCCTTTTGAAATTGGTAAGTTCTAATGTACAGGATCAAGTTTGCCCCCATGTCAAGGTTCTCATGCAGACTCAGCTAGATCTTTCTGTGATTCAGGAAATTCTCTCTTTTTTTATTAACTTATTATATTCTAATATAAGAGGTATTTATAGAATAGGTAATTGGGAGGAATATCATCATCTCCATTATCAATGTTGTCTTCTCATTTCTTAGCAGGTTGTTGCAACAACATTAGTTTCACTCTGTAAAAGGCTTGGGCCGGAGTTGACTAGCTTATATGTCATGCCACAATTAAAGAACCTGTTTGATGAGCTGGCCTTTTCCCAATCAACAACCTCAAAACCTGGTACTTCTGGATGGAACTTAAAGGTCTCTAAACAAAAGCTGGATGAGGTTACCCAGATTGAAAGTAGAATGGACATTGTGTATGCTCAGTTCATTTTTATCCTGCAATTTCTACAACAAGATATTGGTCACATCCTTTTTTTTTTTTAAAAAAAATTGTTTGACAACCTTACTTAATGTCTATCCTTCTTGGTATGTGAACACGAGTTTTTGCAGCTTGTTGCTGTATCCTTGCTTGGCGTCTCTACTTGGCATAGAGAAGCTCCGCCAATCCTGCTCTGTATGGTTCATCTTGGAACAAAATCTTCAAAGATACTACAACTGGAAGGTATTCCTTTACTGCTAGATTCTTAAACTGATGGTGACCAGGAAAAATGTTCCAACAGTCTAGTAAACGACAAAATATGTTCTTTCTGATGTTTACATGAAAATAATAAACCTATTGTTTCTTGTATTTTCAGTGGGATGTTGTTGGGGAAACTCAGAGAAGTGGTGGTGAAAATGCTAGTACTCAACGGCTCAATGTGGGCAGAAGTTCTTCCTTGGCTTATAATCCAGCAAAATATCTGATGAATGATGTTGGTTGGTTTGTACCACAAGGTCATGGAGCTAAAAGTAGCATGAGTCTTTTAAGTTCCAAAGTTGAACTTCAATATAGCGACAAGTTTACCCAGCACTCTGAAAACTCAAATCTTAACTCTGTTGGGCCATGGTTTTGGTTCCCTAGTCCTGGTGCTGGTTCTGATGGACCTGATTTTCTTGGGCGCAGTGGTGGCTTGAAAGATGAACCATCTTGGAAGATCAAAGCATCAATTCTCTATTCAGCCCGTGCACACCCTGGAGCAGTTAGATCAATTGCTGTTTGTCATGATGAATGCACAGTTTATACTGGTGGAGTTGGACCTGGATTCAAGGGTAGTGTTCAAAAGTGGGAATTGGAGAGAATGAGTTGTATATCTGGCTATTATGGTCATGATGAGGTCTGTTTTTGCCACAAATTCTTTCTGAACCTAATGTTTCAGTAGTTAAAGAGAGTTCATTTTGGTAAAAAGTTGTACTCTTTTCTTCAATTTCCCTCCTACTTCTACATTTACTTGGAATCTTCATTTTTGTCAAACACAGTTATAGCAGTCAAGTACTTAAATATAAATATGTCGGGATTTAGTTGTGAATTTAAAATCTCTGTAGCTGTTATTATAAGGTTACAATAAGATTAATACATATACATGGTAGAGGGGACTTCTTAGGTATTGACTGGAATAATATCTCCTTTTTGTATAATCCCATACAAATCACTGTGCATTCCAGATTGCTA
Source organism: Zingiber zerumbet (assembly GCA_037833815.1). Classification (NCBI taxonomy): domain Eukaryota; kingdom Viridiplantae; phylum Streptophyta; class Magnoliopsida; order Zingiberales; family Zingiberaceae; genus Zingiber; species Zingiber zerumbet. The sequence goes on from JBBMJZ010197547.1 coordinate 8,437, forward strand.
GTTCCATCAACCCGGCGTTTTCCTGCATGTCATCTAGGTGTCTTTCTGCATTGTTTTTGCTAAGCGCTGTCAAGCAACACATGGTAGAGGGGACTTCTTAGGTATTGACTGGAATAATGTCTCCTTTTTGTATAATCCCATACAAATCACTGTGCATTCCAGATTGCTAGTGCCGTCAACCCGGTGTTTTCCTGCATGCCATCTTGGTGTCTTTCTGCATTGTTTTTCTAAGCGCTGTCAAGCAACGCATCCGTCATGCGATCATGCACCCATGAGCTACCCATCCACAGGTACACACTCATGAGCAATGTATACTTGCATGTACACAAACTGTGTTGAGCATGTGCTTACCTGTCGAACATCGGTGGCTCTCTTCCCCTTGGTGTCGTTGAGTTATCTTTCCTCTATCCATCCGGAAACTCCTGTGGCAACTCTGTGCCCATGAACAAGCATCCTATTCTCTGCTCAGGAAGGATTCCGAGCTACTTGCTGTTGGATTTTTGCCATTGCTTTTCAAGCAAATTTAATCATCTTCAGGCAGATTTCGCTGCAAACTCCTGCAGATTTGTTCATTCATTCTGCGTTGATACCAAATTCATGGGGACTGAAACCTTGATGGTCTATATGTATATGAGTTGGAGAGTATGGAAATAGAGAAATAGCCAATTTCCTATGCATGGCAAGGCAGTACCTAGTAATGGAATAGTTTTGCTCAGTCTTAGGGGAAACCACCAAAGAACAGTGAAGCAACTGTACCGTTATGCCAATGCTCCACCATCTTGGACATTTTTAATATGGAAAGAGTGAGATAGTGCATCTAGAGATGCAATCCTTGTCTTCAATGATCTACATAGATTTTTTTTCTTCAATGTCTGTTGTTATGAATAGAACTTCTTTTTGATTGTTGATGTTCTTATTGCCTTTTGTTTGTTATGCTTTTCTAACTAGGTTTTGCATTTGTAGGTCGTGAATGCTATCTGTACATTGTCTGTAAGTGGAAGGATAGCTTCTTGTGATGGCACCATCCATGTATGGAATGGAGATACTGGAAAATTGATATCTGCATATGCTGAATCATCAGTAAACTTCCCATTGCCAACTGCAACCAAGGTGACTATTGAGCAAAGCAATATCCTCACACCCAATGAACTCACAGGGGGCATACTTTCTAATGCATTCAGCGGTAGCTTGTATACTAGCATGCATTTCTTGGATTCTGAAGACAAACTTCTTACTGGAATGGGAAATGGTTCAGTCAGGTTGGTCTAGATGCCATCTGCTGTGTTAGATGGATATACATACATAAATGAATGTGCTTTTCTTACTATTCGGTCCTTTTAAAATATTGTTGTTTAAATTGCTAGTTTTAAATGGTTGGAATTTCTCATCTTCTTTGTCAGTCATCGAATATTTTGACATTATGAAATTAGCAGTAAAAGACTGATTCATACAAATGTTCCAGAAAATTATTCATAAATATGTAAATCCAGCTTTTATTATAACTTCTATAACCAACTGTAGGGACAGCTTTTGAAGTCATTTTAGGCCCACAGGAACCCTCATCTAGCCATGATTAACAAGTTAATGTGATACTTGTAAATCAACTCTAACTCAAATTTAATGGACATTGAATTTATCGTACAGTCAAGTTCTCTGTTTTTTCATATAGAACTTTTACAGTTAGGTATTCTACCCATTAAAAGCATTAAACAGAATTGTTAAAGTTTTCCTTTGATCTTGAACAAAAAAGTGGAAGAATAAGTAAACTAGTATGACATGGTATACTATGGCTTATATGATATCAACCGGCTAGATGTTCCATGCAGATTTATTGATGTTTCCCAGGGCCGTAAGCTGCAACTATGGAAGACAGATGCTGCTGAGTATTCTTTTTCATCTCTTGTTTCTGCCATTTGCTCTTGTGGTTCTGAAAATGTTCGAGCAGAGAAAGGTTCTAATCCCCCGACCTGGATTGCAACTGGGCTAAGTTCAGGTCATTGTAGACTGATTGATGTGAGGTGTGGCAACATAATTAGCAATTGGAAAGCACATGATGGTTATATTACGAAGGTATACTGAGCAGAATAGTTCAACTAGAGAATTGTGTTAGTTGATTTGCTGCTTTCGGTTAAGCTGTGTTACAGTTGACATATTGGACATAAAAGATTCTGTTATTTGACACAGATGGCTGCACCTGAAGATTATTTGATTGTGTCCAGCTCACTTGACAAGAGTTTGCGAGTTTGGGACCTGAGAAGGTGCAAGTTTTTGGTTTTGTGTTCCATTTTTTATGCCATGTAGTCAATCTAAAACAAGAAGCTGTTTTAATTCTCTAAACGTAATAGCCTGTAGAGTTTATGCACTTTTTACGATGCCATGCAGACTTTTTTTCCTTGGACTTAGCCACTTAGGGCAGGAATAAGTTCTAGTATTTGACAAGTTACGAACACACTAGAAAAGATGAAACATTATAGATGAATCTTGATTTTGATCTGATATTTAATTTATGAGAGTAAAGAATCTTTAGACATTCTTCTTGGAATTCTATCGCAGGAGCCTCACTCCTCAAGCGGGTGTTCTTCGAGTCCATTCAGATGCCATCACTAGCTTTGCTGTTTGGGCTCAAGATGTGATCTCAGTGTCCAGAAACAAAGTAGCTACATCCTCTCTTTCTAGATCCATAAATCAGGTACGTTATTCATATTCTCTTTCTGGTTTCAAGAATTTTCTGTTGACAAATGAAATTTAGTAGTGATATCTGGAGGTGCTCGCGTCAATGATTGTAAATTGTTTGAATTTTACCCCCACTCTTCCCGCGTGTAAACAGGGTGGTAGCCATATTCTGTCTAAGCCTCGAAGGCTTGAACTGATTATAACTTTGCACTCAATTTCTTTTTTTTTTAAATGAATTTCTCATGATAAAAAATGATAGCATTATATACCAAATTATTTTTGTTTTTTCCTTATCAGCTTTTACAAACTTACCATTGAAGTTAGTGGAAATAACTTGCACTTGTTGATCTGGTGTGACAAGATAAATTGATACAAATGTGAAAATTACAAGGATAAATTGAGACAATAAATTTCGAAAGCCAAACTGAGAAAATTATGAAAAAGGAACCAAAGTGAAATTAGACATTCAAAAATTTTAGAGACTTCCAAGTTTCTGGAGCATCAAACAGCTTAGATACCTTCACATTCTCTCCTATGATCTTTGATGCATGTCAATCTTTTTTCCTACCTTTCCTTGCAGGGGGGAAATTACCAGCTTTCGCCTCAAACACTGTACTCTGTCGATCGAGGGTTGAGAAGCCACTCAATTATCTCCACGATAAGCATTCTTCCCTTCTCAAAATTGTTTCTTGTTGGAACAGAGGATGGCTTTCTGAAGATCTGCAACTAGTGCTAGGGTTCACTCTGGACCAAATTGTTCTGTTTTTGTAGAAAACTGTTGTACATTACCATGTTAATAAAACAAGAAAAGAAAACATGTTGATGATTCATATAACTAGTTTTCTTCTCAATTTTTATTAATAGTGTTGATTGTTTAATTGATCAGAATTTGACAACATAAATGAAGCTGCTGAATTCATCTGGGTGGTTGAATTCGCACAAGGAATCCCCACCCAATCAACACAGTATCCTATTTCTTTATCTCTTTTAATTATCAATTCAGCTATACTGATAACAAAATAACATTTGATATATATAGCTCATAATCCAAATCAACTGATCTTACAAAACAACTACGGAACTATCAAAGATTTTGTTAGAAGATCAATTAGCCGATATTTGTATTTAATTTGGTGCTCTCAAAGTTCTTAGACAAGTTAGGCATACATGACATCTATGCACCAACAACAGATTTAAAAAAATTAATATTTATATGATGTGGTCAACTTATTCTGCAGGGGCATTTCTTTATGTTTCGACACCAAACAAATAAACTGAAGGCAAACAACTTTTCATTTTTTTAGATAATGGTAAATATCCTTGATATCAATCAAGGATTTACATGTGAGCTACTCAACTGTTTGGACCTTTCTAAGCACTATTTCCACATTCGGCACACTGCCATCATGTTGGCACACATTCCGGCTTTGCATACAAGAGATCCAAAAGGTGCCCTTTGTTGATCCAGCTATCTTTGAAACACCGCTGTCCAAAGCTCTCCAGTAGCCAGCTACGTGCTTTGTCCCACAACGATTTAACTACTGAGCAGTCAAAGAAAAGGTGGTCCATGGTCTCGTGCATTTGTTGGCCCAAAGGACATGTCTTGCAAGTTATCAACATCATCTTATCTCCTGTGCGCATCTCGTTGTTTGCGAGTTGCCAAAAGAGAAATATGTGCTTTGGCATTAGGAATAACTTCCACATTACTGCTGCCCGCTCCCTTTTGTCGCTCCTCGGCTTGAGGAAATCGTACGCTGCCTTGACACCATGTCTTTCCTAGTGATCAAACTGGCTACTCAGCTGGTTGGCGGCAAAATGAGCAGGTCCAGTCTTCTCCATGACGTCTTGACAAATTTGAAGGAGGCTTCTAATGAGCGGACTGTCTGATGCCTTTTCTTGTCATTTCGACCAGTTAGTGCATTGGAGACATTGATGATAGGCCTATCTGATAGTATTAATTCTTAGTATCTGTTATAAGATGATGGACATTATCATTTTTTATATCATATTTTATTAATTAATAAGTACTGAATGAATAAGTATAATAATATTTTAAAGTAGTAAGATTTAGTTTATAATATATCAATTGATTGAATTGATAGTGAGATATTATAGAAATATATAGAACGCTACTCTTAACTATTCCTAGTCAAACATTAATATACAAGGACAGTATTAATGCATTGAGATTAACATGTAGGTCAACGGATGACTTAATCCCACAAGTCATAGATATGAGATATCAGGTTGCTACATGAGTAAATGTATATTAGAGAATATGTACTAAATGACATGCCATGAGAATGTTTCATGAATCATTTTATGAGTGTTATAAATATTCTCATAGTGACTATTAGTATGAATAATCCTTAGATCTGAAGTCGCTACAGTTCCCTACATAATGAGTAGTATACTTTGGTATAGATAAACGTCAGTTGCAACATGGTGAACTATAAAGTCAATTACGGATATGCAATAAGTTATACGGAGGGATGTAAGTGATGTAGATGAAATCAATGTAAGTGATGTAAATGGAATTTTTCCCTTCTATATGACGAAAGTGATATCTGTGGACCCCTTGATTAGTAGGACACAAGAATGATTAGTAGGACACAAGAATGCATGACTATGCTTAAATTAGTCAATATGAGATATTGAGCTTATTTGATTAAGTGTGTCTACTTAGAGATCAAGAAATATAAAGATTGATAAGAGCATGACATGATCTATACCTCATTAATTAATTTAGATATTAAGGGTAGAATGATTGAGTCATATGAGATAATAGACATGAAAAGGTTAGGTCGGATCTCGACATTCTTGTCACTTGGGTATCAATGATGCATTGCTAGATGCTACTTATTGCTTATGTATCTAAATGGTTTTAGAGACATTACCAACGTTACGAGAACCTACTGGGTTACACAAAGAATATGTTAATTTGGAGATGAGTTCATATGATGGATCATTGAATTAAGTCTAATCCAAATTAGACTCATTGAGTTAGACTCAATTGGATCCAACTATTAGATTTAGTCCAATTTGAATTAGACTCATTGAGTCAATTCAGATTAATAAGGATCAATGAGTTAGACTCATTGGGTGACTTGGTGAATTCAAATTCACCCAGGAAGAGGAATGATCAATTTCGAATTAATCATGCATTGGTTGAAGACCAAAAGACATATTGGATTAATGGAGTATTAATGTCAATTAAGGCAATTGATTGAATGAATACAAAAGGGGGTTTGATTCATTTTCATGGATGATACTTGTGTTCGTGAGACAGATGGAACATGTTCGTGTAGATACCGAAAGAGGCGCGAACACTTGATCGTGCTGAGATTCACCAAGGACAAAGTTATTGTTGGGAGTTTGTATTTACGCAACAAAGGTAGACTTCTCAATTTAACTAGTATACAATTTCCTTCGCATGGATCTTTTGGAAAGAATCTTGATAATAGTTCGCTGCACTTGTGTTGCTTTGCGCTCAAGATCCTAACACCACCTCACCCAAAGGGAGTCTTTCTTGCATTATATATTCCGCAAGGATTTCGATAGTAAGGATTAATTCCAAGTCTGAAGGTCTCGTTGCCCATATCCGCCTTCTTCTTTTGCCAAGAACATTGTCTTCCAGGAGATGGACTGATGCTTGGTTGACCACGTAAAATAGCAGCATATGACTTAGATTTTGTCAATCACTGCACATAGAATTGGTAAAATTGAAAGCTAAAGACACTTGATACCTTGGAGCATGATAGTGTTTGCTTGAGCCAAGAGCTCACCCTCTGCATGATTGCCTCCGTCAGAGGCCCATAATTGTTGGTCCTCAACTGCTCCATCATGAGAGAAATGCCAAGGTAATGAAATAGAAAGGTTCTACAATGGGATCTAGTGATCTTAAGTAGACGAACTGTTGTTCGAAAGGAGTCCAACTTGCAGTCCGGAGTCCACAATACAGTCTGCAACCATCTAGATAGCCGACTCATCAGCTCATGCAAAAAGAGTAAGTCATCTACATAAGCTAAGTGAGTAATCTTTGTTCCAGCGCACATCGGATGGAAGTTATATCTGACCAGCTATGATGTTGTTTTGAGCAACCTTGAGAAGACCTCTAAATATAATCCAAAGAGGAAAGGAGAGAGCAGATCTCCTTGTCTCAAACCCCTCCTCTCTTTGAAGAAACCATACATAGCACCATTGACTGCCACCGTGTAGGATACGGTGGTAACACACTCCTCTACCTAACCAACAAACTGATGTGGGAATCCGAAATGATAAAGAGAGTCAAGTAGAAAAGATTAATTCACCGAATCAAAGGTCTTTTGGAGATCCACTTTGAGTATACACTTTGGGGATATTCATTTTCGTTCATACTTCCGTAGTAGTTCTTGTCCAAGGTGAATATTTTTCACAATGAACCGTCCCTCCATATAGGTGCCTTGTGCAGGATCTAGCAGACTACCCATGACTTTCTTTAAACAATTTTCAATACTGTTGAGATAACTTTATACACCACTATGCAACATGATATCAATCGATAGTTGGAGACACTTGGTGCATGATTTGATTTCGGGACCAGCACAATCAGTGTGTGGTTCAATTGTCGCAATAACCGCCCAGCTGTAAATAACTCTTGGACAGTTTCATAGAGGTCCATGTGCATCATCGTCCAGGTAGCTTTGAAAAAGTTTGATCCATAACCATCATGCCCTAGCCCCTGGTCACTCCCAATGTCAAATAGGGTTGTCTGTATCTCCTCGTCGGTGATGGGAGCAACTAGTTTATTCTGCTATAGATATGTGGGGACTGCCCCTTTCATGTTCTTGTTGTCCAGTGATGAATAGCCCACTACAGTGCCCAAAAGTCGCTCGAAATGATGCACAAACTCCTTCACAACCTCTTGAATGCTTGTAGTATGATCCCCTGAGGTTTTGTTAATGGATACAAGCATATTTAGTTTGTTGTTCATCTTGATTAGATTATGGAAAAATCTACTACACCAATCACTCTACTTCAGGTAGATACCTTTAGCATTTTGTTGGTAGAATAGTTGCTCTGCTTCTGCCAATCTATTTGCAGCGACCCTAAGTTGTGAATAATTGTTTGATGGGTCTTCTTCAACAAGTATTTTCTATTGGGTAGCTTTTAGTTCAATCTTCGCTTGCTGAGCTTTTTTTGAAATATGTTGAAAATGCATTATGTTAAATGTTCTCAATTGCGATTTTAGTCTTGTGAGTTTTTGCTTCAAATGGTATTGAGTGGACCCAAGAACTAGCTTCTAAGAGTCCTCAATCAATCCATGGAAGTCCTCATGCGTCGTCCGCATGTTATGTGTTGGACACTTCGGAGCTAGAGGGGAGGTGAATAGCTCGCTCACTTCGCTTCGATGATGATTGACAGTGGAATAGACTCGAAGTAATGCTAATGCCTTGATTTTCTTGGTATCTACCTCAAGTGAGGTGACTAATCCAAGGATCTAATCCTTTCTCATACATCCACTATGAAAGAGCTCATTCTCAAAAATAATCCGGAGGCTGAGAAGCCTCGTACAAGACCATACACAAAAATACAAGAAAAAGAACAAGAAGAAGCTAATATAATATGAAATCTTACAAGATTTACAACAAATAAAACTCTAGCTTCTTACTTATTGCTTGAAGACACCTCTTGATCAACTTGGAAGTGCAGCAACACTTCTTTCTAAGTCTCCAAGAGCTGGTGTTGAGCGGTGAGAAATCTGTCGTGAGAGCTCTGAGCAAGAACCTTAATGAAACAGTGTCGAGCGAACCATTTTCTAGGATTACTGTTGGTGCCTTAATCGATTAAGTATTTTCTTAATTGCTTACCACGTCAGCATCCTGCTTCAAACAGCTATATTTTCAAGCATAATCGATTGCCCTAATCGATTACACCTTCCTAATCGATTAGCCTGAACGATTAGGAAGCTTTTTGTTCTCGCAAGAATTGGCTGTAAGCGATTAAGCCTCCCGGCTTAATCGCTTACTGTAGCTACTAGTTCCCACAGAGTCATCTTAATCGATTAAAGAATTGATTGCCCCAATCGATTCAGCTCCATTTTATTTCCATAATCAAATGAACTTAAGCGATTAGGGTAATAGCTTAAGCTATGGTAATCGATTACCAAACCCTAACTTCTAAACCTAAGTCTAGGGTTCCTTGTCCAACATTCGATCAACTGTGACCTGTTGGGACTCTTCATTACCTAGTATCTGGCCACCCTTGACCTGCTAAGACTTCTTCACCAAATGTTCGGTCAATCCTTTGGTCCACTTGGACTTTTCTCCTCGTGCCAAGTGTCGGGTCAACTTTGACCGACTTGGACTTACCATCTTGTGCCAAATATTCGGTCAGCCTTGACCCATTTGGACTTCCATTCACCATATATTCGGTCAATCCATTGACCCACCTAAATTTTTAATTACATAGCTTCACTCACTAGGACTTTTCACCTGGTTTCACTCACTAGGACTTTCATCTACCTAGGTTCACTCACTAGGGCTTTTCACCTAGTTTCACTCACTAGGATTTTCTAACTACCTAGCTTCACTCACTAGGGCTTTTCACCTAGCTTTACTCACTAGGATTTTTTATCTGCCTATCTTCACTCACTAGGGCTTTTTACTAGGGATAACAATTTCATCCGAACCCGATGGAGGATCCGATATCCGACTCGAATGGAGGAGGGTATGGAGGGACTATCAATACCCGATACCCGACCCGAATACCCGATTAAATAATACATATATACATATATTAAAAAAAAATCTTTTTTCTAAAATTAACTTACTATTTTTGTTAATATTAGGAGAAAACTATATAGATGTTTAATCTATTTTATTAATCATATATATATATATATATATAATAGTATGTTAATTTTAATATATTTTTATTGAATGATAATAGTTTGATAGAAAGAAGAAAACTTGTAATTATAGAAGATATCTGATTCTTTAATGGATATGAGTATACCTATCGGATGTCCTATACTCGATGGGTATGGGGACAGAGGGTATAGAATCCGACTCAAACTCGACCCATTGACATCCCTACTTTTCACCTGGTTTCACTCAGCAGGATTTTCCAATTGCCTAGCTTCATTCACTAGGGCTTTCACCTAGTTTCACTCATCAGGATTTTCTATCTGTTTAGCTTCACTCACTAGTGATTTTCAACTGTCTGGCTTCACTCACTAGGACTTTCACACCAAGTGTCTGGTCAACATTAATTCACTTGAATTTTCTTCTTCTTCTAGCATTCTCGTTGGTCTCACCCTTGCCTAACCTCCAATTAGGACTTTCCAGTTAAGTATCCGGTCAACTTTGACCTACTTGACTATTCTTCACATCAAATTGATCAAACCTTGACCAGAGGAGAATTACACCAATAATCTCTCCAAACGAACAATGCACTTGCAATCTCCATGTATTGTTAAACATCAAAACTCAAACATCAAGACTCAAGATTGAGCCAACTCAAGCTTAGTCAAACTGGTCAACCTTGACCTAGGAAAATTACACCAATAATCTCTCCCTTTTTGTTGTTTGACAATACATTTAAGTTAGACTCATCTACAAGCCCCAACTTCTTCTTCATGCCAAAGTATGAATGAAAGTTTCCTATATTCTCTCCCTTAACATAAGGGTTTCATAATATCTCCTTGTGAATATGGAGAATTTCTTAACTTAAACCCTACATTCTCCCCCTTTGGCACATATAAAAACTCTTTTCCTAAAGAGTTATCCACATGTTATTTACAACATCACTTATTGTTTACAACATCATAATGAAGGTCTCATACCCTTCATTATCTCCAATGCTTACCCTTGAGCATTAACCGATCATATAATGCTCATCCTAGAGCATTCACAATAATGAAGGTTTACAACTTTCCATTATTTTGTTAAAAATAAATTCATGTCTTTAAAGAGTAACTCCCCCTCAAAATATGCTTCAATCTTCTATCATTGTACTAACAATGACTTAGAGTTCCTAAACTACTAGGAAATTTAAAATTTAAAGTTTTGAGGTTCAAAATCTAACTTTGAAACTAAACCTCATCCTAAACTCCAACTTAGTATTCTTTTAACCAATTCTTTCTTGTTTGAACAAGAAAACTACCCTTAAATATTCATAAATGTGTTTCATAGGATTAAGAATGGTTAACATGACTAAACATGAATTAATCAACTTAAATAAACTTATTTAAGCTGAAATTAGGGCCTTAAGCGATTAAGGAAATCTCTTAATCGCTTAAAACTAGCCTTAATCGATTATCACATGCTGTTAATCGATTCAGCAATGTCTTAATCAATTAAGCAATTTGCTTAATCAATTCTGACCCATCGTAATCAATTAAGAAATTCTCTTAATATATTACCGTATCTGATTTCTGAAATTCAATTCTGTCCAAATTTTAGAAATACCCCAAAAATTCTATAAAATTTTAAAAGTCATGAAAATTCATGTAGATATTATTTAAGGTATATTTTATCAGGAAAAAATAATTTTCTAAGAAAATACTGTTGGAGCAATTAGGTGCCCTAGGTTTTGATGTTTGGGCAAAAGTTTTAGTTAGGTTTATTGTTGTATTTGATATGCATTGTGAGTGTGCAGGATATAGGTACAACAATGTAAGTCCAAGTGTGACTTGACAATGGATGAAATTCCGGAGGTGTGACCTCTTGGCAAAGGAAGACCCGACAACAATGACAAGGCTGATGGAGGCTCCAGAAGAAAAGGCGTGAAGGATGGGGAGACATTCGAGGGATGCGAGGCT
>JBBMJZ010197751.1:0-37625 GCA_037833815.1 Zingiber zerumbet
TAATATAAAATATTATAATATTAAAGTTATATTTAAAATATTCTTAAATATTATAAATTAATATTATTTAATTTAATTTAATTTAATTTATTATGTAAATTTTATATATTATACATTTATATTAGTTACTAACTTAGATAAGTAATATTTAAAATATTTGTTATATTACTAAGATTATAAATATATTAAAATTTATAATATTGGTAATTTATAATATTAATATTAACAAATTAATATATATGTTGAATAATAAATTATACGATTGAAAAATAGAATATTTTAAAGAATATCTTTTTAGTGTAGGAAATGATGTGTATTGATTGAAGTTGGAAAATTTTGTGATGCTTAAACTATACAAAATTAATATTGAAAATACACCAAAATAAATTTTATGATTAGAAATGGTGTAACACACTAAGTTTTATCAACATCTACATACTTATATATGTCCGTAAGTAGAAAATCGTAACAATTGATGCAGTAGCCGTGGCAGCTTGAAATTCTGAAGTCGTGTTGGGTCCCACCAATTTGAATATACAAAAAGATCAAAGCAATGACTTTTGAATGACTTGTCTGACTGTAGTGGTTGCATTTGTACGTAGATTTGTTTGAAATTGTTGAGATCGGTGGATTTTGGATGAACTTAAGCTATTTGAATTGTTGGTATTTGGGCCTGGTAAGTTAGCGCTCGGGAGTTTGGAGCCAGGGATCGCTCAGAAATAAGGTTCGGAGTCATGTAGTGCAGTGCTCGGGATCGGATCGATGAGGAGTCATACATGGCTTGAAAATTGGAAACAAGAAATCATATATTTAAACAAGAAATCATTTAACAAACTAACTCACTCAACTCGATCTATTGCTTTTAATTATGGATAATTATGGATAGTTTAAACGAGGATCAAAGTTCGATAGTCAAAGATAAAGACGTGTTAATTTATTTGGTGACAAAAGACGAATACGCTCGCCCCAGCGCCCCTACCAACCTGTCCGAAGGTCAACACAGAGAAGGTAAATCACGGACGGCTACTAGCCGAGCTACTAGTCTTTAGAATAATAACTAGCACATAAGGGACATGTGTTAATCTACTTAATCTTTAGACCGAAGGTCATTTAAAAATTCCACTCAATTAATCTTAAAATTTTAAATCAAATTCTTCATCAACCTAAATTTTTTTTATATATGCCTATCTAGTTTTTATCATCCTAAGTAACCTGAATAAATTATAATTTCTACATAATCATGCTCAATCATTCCGACCCGACTCGCAAATACTTTCCTTAGTCTTCTCACGTGGCAGCGGACGGCACACGGGTTTGTCCGCTGCTACCGGTGGGCTCTGACGTGGCTTTCGGCTCCCTATACGGATAAGCCTACCGGCTCCTTTAACGTGAACTAACCGCTCACTGCCAGTGCACCCGCCGCCCACTTATTATTGTATCATTACTTCCTGTTCATTATTCTGGACTCGCGTTTGGGATGGAAGGTAATCCTACATTTGGGTGAGCAGATCGCAGTATCAAGTCCAAAGAGGTAACGTTATTTATCATCCGCCTCTGTCCGCTACGGCCGCCATTCCCATGGCTCCCCGATATAACTATAAATACTGACCCACCTCGCGCTTATTTCGACTCATCGATCGCTCTAGTTTATTGACTACTGTAAATCTGTAATCGACGAAAGCAAGGATGCTAGGGATTTTCCACACCGCCGTGGCCCAGGCCCCGGAGGAGCTCCGCATCCCGGCCGTGCCGCCGAGTCTCGGTGCCTCCCTCCGGCGGCCTAAGAATCAAGATGACATTCTAAAGGACTTCCATGCCGCCCACTCCGGCCACTCCTCCGTCTCCTTCGCTGCTGGCGCCGCACTTTCCTTCGTTTCCATTCACTCCCCTCGCGCCTGCTTCCGCCAGAGGTAGGTAAAAGAGGACGTCGACTTCTTTAGTGCAGTATTGTACGCACCTCCTTTGCTGGGTCAGCATACCTGATAGCGTCCTCTGCGGTCTTGCAGGTTGTTCTGTGGCTTCGACGATGTCTACTGTATCTTCGCGGGGAGCCTGCACAACCTGAGCTCGCTAATTCGGCAGTACGGCCTGTGCAGCAAGACCACCGACGACGCGCTTCTGGTGATCGAAGCCTACCGCACGCTGCGCGACCGCGGGCCTTACCCCGCGGACCAGGTCGTCAAGGACCTCAGTGGCTCCTTCGCCTTCATCGTTTACGACAACAAGGCCGGCACCGTCTTCGCCGCTCTGGTACATTTCTAGAAATACATTGAGATATTCTGCTTTTGAGGTCTCATCTCTTTCAGTTCTAACTCCGAAACAGAGCTCGGATGGAGGAGTTCCTCTATTTTGGGGCATTGCGGCTGAAGGATCCGTGGTGATCTGCGATGACCTGGACGTCGTCAAGGCGAGCTGTGGGAAATCATATGCTCCATTTCCGACCGGTATTCTTCGAATTAAGTTGTTAAATCTAAGCCAAACGCTGCTTGCTGTGGGAAATTAGCTTCAATCTTGGGCTTGGTTTGTTGGGAAATGTTGCAGGGTGCATGTTCCACAGTGAGGGAGGGTTGAGGAGCTTCGAGCATCCGCTGAACAAGATGGAGGCAATGCCGAGGGTGGACAGCGAGGGGGTGATATGCGGGGCGAGCTTCAAGGTGGACACTTACTCCAGAATCAACTCCATGCCCAGGGTTGGAAGTGCTGCGGACTGGACTTCATGGCAAGGATCTTGCTGAAACACTTGCTTACAAACTCATTTCTCGCTTTGTTGCCGATGCCCTTGCAAATTTCCATAATAAGCCCTTAATTTGGAAAAATCTCAGATCGGGCACTGTACCTTTTGGTCACAAATATTTCGGAAAATACTGCAGACGACCATTTTATGATAAAAAAAAATTGGTTTAATCTGAAAAAGACTGTAGGTAAAGTAAATAGCTGATATTATCTATACCTTCATCCACCCCGAGCATAATGCAAAGGGAGTGAGTGAAACAAATGAGAGATTATAATCGATTGAACAAACAGGAAAAATCATAAAGCTTAAGATAAGAAAAGGAATCAGCCGTAATTAACGCCACACAGAATTCACAACCGAGATTATATTCCTTCTTAAACTTGACGCGCAGGAATTACGTTTTCTTCATTCGATAAGATGCTAAAATTGAACAAAATGACGAGTGGATTGCCAGAATTGATACCAAAACATTTAACAATGGCAAAACCCTGATACAAGTTGTCTGCATAATGTTGCTTGCTACATTGGCAAAACATCAGCTAACCATAGCCTTGGCCTTCCTGATTCACAGAGCTAAATCCAGAGAAATTCCCCATGTTGAGTTGCTGCGGCATCTGTAAAGGCAGTGGAGGTGGCGGTGGAAGTGGCATTTGCAAGGATCCTGGTTGCTGAAGTTGAGCAAAGATGCCCTTGCTGCTGTCATTATTAACAGATGAAACACCTTGGAACTTTGAGTCCTGGCCAATATGAGGTTGATTCAGCAGCCATCCACCAGAGATCTGACTGTTTCCATGGGCATCAGTTACATTCACGAATCCTTGTAGACTCCCTTGAGTTAGCACGAGTGAAGGATCCAGAGGTACAACCATCTGACCAGCAACCCAAGGCCGTTGAGCATTGCCTGCAAAAGTTGCGATCCCTGTTGGACCAGGTGAAAAACCCAGTACCGATCCTTGTGCAGGCCCACCAGCCTGCAATTGTTCTGGGCGGAAAGTTTCATATGGTATGCTGTAATATTGCTGAGAGCCATCCACCGAGACAGGATAACTAAATGCTGTTGCGGGAATCATGGCCTGATTAAGGTTCACAGGTAATTGATAGTTTGGAGGCATGGGTGGTTGCAAAGGATTCAATGAATGTTTGTCAGCAAGGGATTGATCCGAGACTTGCTGACTCTGAGAACCAGCCTGCGTCATGTAACCCTGAGGTTGATTCATCCACGCATTGGACTTATCGGAGCCTTGAGGAAGGTTATTCTCAAACAGCATGGATGTTGGAGGCGCTGACATCATTGAGGAAGAATAATCGGTAGACTGGTGGTGTTGAGCAAGTTCTTCTCGATCATGTGGCTGCAAATTTGTACTGGATGAG
This sequence comes from Zingiber zerumbet, assembly GCA_037833815.1. NCBI lineage: Eukaryota > Viridiplantae > Streptophyta > Magnoliopsida > Zingiberales > Zingiberaceae > Zingiber > Zingiber zerumbet. The sequence goes on from JBBMJZ010197751.1 coordinate 4,106, forward strand.
AACCCTGGCTTGGGCGGGGCACGTGCAGTGGATGTCTCTTGCAACAATGATTGTTTATGAGTGTCTGTCGATGAGGCTCTGGCCTCCTTCTCAGAGCCATCTTCTTTCTTGATATTAGATTGAATAAGATCATAATGAATTTCATGGATATGAGTCACAAAATCAGCTTGTTTAATGAAGGATTTGAAACAGTGAGGAGCAGCACATATAAATATACCCTCCATCATTTTTATGGACTGGATCTTCTGAATACGTTCATCACAGCTAAAAAACATAAGATAGCAAGAACATTAAACAAAATCATGTAAAAAATTCAAGGAATACTATAAATATATTATGCAACCAATGAAGCCAATCAGAGGGATTTTTTTTTATTAATATTTTTTACTGTGAGAGATTTGTCTCATCTAGGGCAGAAATCCTTCCTATTTCCAAGTGAATGTCCAAAATCCAAAAACCAACGAGGATATGCCTGATACTGTATTAAAGATGGAGCAGTTGTATGTTCATATCTATCCAACAAGGGAAGTTCAAACTGCAGATAAAATTAACTGCAGAGAAACTTCAATACTAAAGCATGCTGTAAGAACAGGAAAATCTATCAAGCTGCAAGTTTTGTAGGCCCACCATTTCAGATTTACAGTATACTTGCATAGTTCAGGATATAACTTTGCTAAAAAAATGAGCCATAGTAGTAGAATATTAGGCAAAACAAATATTTAGAGACAATCATACTAATAAGCAAATACTTAAGGGTCAGGATCCAAAAGAACAATGAAAAGCCAGTTAAACTTTATCGCAAAGAAACCACGACAATAAACCAGTGACAATAAGATTCCAAAAGAAAATACTTCACATTGGAAGCATTTACATAGATTAGGAAACCATTCAGCTTTTTGATGCATGACCACCACTGAGTGACTCGTCCAATAAAAAAAAACTCGTTGAAACAGTGACAATAGCGAGGGAAAACAATCAAGCAGGTACAATCAAATCTCTAGTTAGATGCAAGAAAGATTTTAATACAGAAAAGACATAAACGACTCCAAGTATAGATGATTGATGAAAAAAATACTGAGCAAAAACAAGAGTTCTTACAGGTAGCAGCTAGCATCACTTCTTGCACAGGTCAAACAAAAAGCGTGTTCACATGGTGCCTGCATACATTTTAGAAGAATTACAAATGAAACATATTAAACCAAATGACAAAATAGATGCACCTCAACCAAAAGCTAATCTGTTGGGTGCACACATCATAGTTAATATAAAAATGAATGCAAGAGATAATGAATTACATCTATAACCATGAAGCCTACATCTAAAATTTGAATGGTCAAATTTCTGTCCGAAATATAATAGATTTATGCAGTGAAATGCACAGCTCCAGATACTTGTTGGATGACGAGTACCAGAGATATATTTGAATGTCAACAGTGAAAGCAGAAAAATTGACAAAAAAAGGCAGCAGCCAGCGCCAATTCCAGAATAATGTAAATCATCACACTACATAGATTCTTCGCATACAAGATACAATGTTTGAGATTTCTAGAGGTTTCACCATTGAGTAGAGAATGACAACAAAGAAGGAACTTTTACAGTCCTAAAATCCATAAAACAATTGTTGATTTGCATATGTGCAAGAGATGATATGACAAGTAATTGATATTCATTTATCTGTATCCTTGGATTCACCTTGAGAACACAATACATCAAGTCGAGTGAATATATGTATGAAGCAAAAATGACAGTTTCACAAAATTTCTTGTGATTTGGAATTTGTAGAGAAATGGAAAGACGGATCAGTGATAACCATTTCAAACTAGTATGTTCGAATTCCAAAACTGCAGATGAAGGCATTGTTCTAAAACACAGCTTAGGTGACTGCCTAGGCAATCACCTAGGCAGTTTTGATAAGGAGTCACTTCTATTGGCTATGCAATCCCTATTTGGTGTCCTTTTAAAAAGCTACATAGGAAGCCCAAGCAGGTCTAGGGAAAAGTTGTTGGTTCATTCAACGTTAGTTATTTTATCTATATTTCGATATTGTAGCACGAAACTAAGTATAAACTAGATATGTAGTTTCTTAAAATTTGAAATTATAATATAAATTATTAAATTTTATATTTTTTTGGGTTGCAATGTGAAATATTAAATGTTTCATTGTTGGGTGTTTAATAATTACTTATAAATTACGACTTATTTATTTGTAATTGTGAAATTGTTTTGTTTTGACTGTTATAGTTGTTACATATAATATATTATATTAGTGATTCTTAATTTAATATATTTCTCTTTTTTATTATAACATTCTAATGTTGACCACCTAAGCACTATGCAGTTGACCTACCACCTATCACTTCGAACTGCCTTTTAATCCCTTGAATGGAGGCCATGTCCATTGAAATTTACTCATAAGAAATGAAAGAACATGGGTAATCATGTTGCTCAGTGATGAGGCGAAGAGAAGGAGTCCACCTGGCACAGGTTAACTGCCATATTAGAGGTCAAAGTCAAGACGGTTAACGCTAGGGCTCAAAAAGGCTCGTTTGCGTCGCCCGAGCAGAAGGTGGCTACATTGGTCGACCGGATGCACCAGTGCCCGGTCGGCAGGAGACTCGTCTAAGCGGACCACCCGTCCAGCCCGGAGTATGGTAGTGGCATCTCCAAGCACCGGGTATCCCGAGAAGGAATAAGGCACCAAAGGGTATGGAAGAGCTTGTCCGATCGAGAGGAACAAGTCACTGCTCGGAAACATTACACAGAATAGTCGAAGCTGACCGAGCAGAGGAGTCCTGACCGAGCGGCTGCCGCTGGCACGAGGCAAGGTCGACGGGTGGATCATACAACAGAAGCTTCTACCGCTTAGGCATGCCCTATTAAGGTATGTTGTCAAATGCACTTTACTGACAGGGCTCTATAGAGGACGTGGCCACGAACATGTTAAAAAACGTGCCTACGAACATATCGGAGAATGTGCCCACGCCTCGAGAAGCATGTATGTCGCCCACTAGGGCTCTATATAAAGAGTGGTCCATCATCGGCGGAGATACGTGCTATCTACTGTTTGCGCATAATTCTCCTGTTGCTTCGCTTCTTCTCCACATTCTTGCGACTGACTTGAGCTTCGAAGGGTCAAAGCCGGGGACCCCTTCCCTGGTTCGGCACTGACGACATTTGTTTTGCAAAGCAGAGCAAAATCCACATCCGGTCAGCGAAGCCGCCACTCCCAGCTTTCCACTCGCCCGTTTTCAGACAGGATTATTTTGGCGCCGTTTGTGGGCTGCCACATGTTGTACGACATATATCCTTGGCTCTTGGTGGGATTGGGCTCCACCCGATCGGGGCCCCTTCGGAGGTTGATGGCTGCTTGGCAGCCTTCGTTCAAATGCGGTTGCTGGCTCGGCGGGCATCTCCCTTTTTCTTGCTGCTTGGACTTCTTTCACATTAATGTATTCCGTGGCCTTCTTCTGAAGATATTCGAATTCCCGTGGCGGTCTCCGAATGAGTGATTGGAAGAACTCCTCTTCTGCGAGTCCTTAGGTGAAGGCGTTCACCAACACGTCCGAGGAGACTGCCGGGTTGTCCATCGCCACCTGATTGAAATGCTGGATGTAGGACCTCAGCGCTTCCATGGGCCTTGCTTCAAGGCGAATAAGTCGACGCTTGTCTTCTGGTGGCGGCGACTGCTGGCAAAGTGATGCAGGAAAGGAGGACGACTGAGCCACGTCACCAACACCTGCGAAGGAATAACATAAGTCCCGCCCGAGCCCCTGCTGAGAGGATCAGACCGTTGGAACGGGAGGAGAAGAACCGAAGCAACGCCGCTCGAGGAGAAATTGGAATGATCATCGATGGGCCGACCAACGGTGACTCTAACCGAGCGAGGAAGTTGCATGCTTGGCGACTCGAGATCCACACCGTCGGCTGCAGCAAGGAGAGGGCCAAAGGATCCGAGATCAGCTGCAAATCGACCGAAGTGACCCATGACAACTCCGCTCTACGGATTCACAGGCAATGAAGTGTTGCCGATCGACCAAGTTCGCCTGGCCGTCTCGCTCGGGGAGGAGCCGCTGAAGAGGACAAGGACCACTACCTTCGTTGTGGTCGACGCATCGTCGACCTACAATGTTATATTGAGCCGACCACATACGGGAAGTCCAATTCCAGAGCTGGCTCGCTAACTTCATGCTGGTCTCCAAGCTAGGCAACAAATGGCGGGTTTGCATTGACTTCCGTGACTTGAATAAGGGAAGTCCGAAGGATTTTTATCTAGGGCCCCGGATAGACCAAATGGTGGACTCTACGGCGGGCTGTGAGCTGATCTGCATGCTTGACACAAATCAGGGCTACCACCAACTGCCGCTCGCCCAAGAGGATCAAGAAAAGGTTAGCTTCATCAGGACCGATGGAACGTTCTTCTACAACATCATGCTGTTCGGACTTAAGAACACCGGCGCCACCTACTAGAGGCTCATGAACAAGGTGTTTCAGCGGCAAATCGGTCGCAACATGGAGGTATATATTGACGACATATTAATAAAGTCGCTCCAAGCAGCTGATCTATGTGCAGACATCGAAGAAGCATGCTAAACCTTAAGGGCGTACGGGATAAAGCTGAACTCAAGCAAATGTCTATTTGGCGCGAAGAGTGGGCGCTTCCTTGAATACATCATCACCGAACGGGGCATCGAGGTGAATCCGAGCAAGGTGAAGGCGCTACAGCACATGCCTCCGCCTCACAGCTTGAAGGAGGCCCAACGGCTGACCGGACGGATCATTGCGCTGTCTAGGTTTATCTCCAAGTCATCCGACCGAAGTCACATGTTCTTTAAGGTGCTATGCTGAGCTACAAAGTTTTAATGGGACACGGAGTGCGACCGGACATTGGAAGAGCTCAAGGAGTACCTTAACACCTTGCCTGTGTTAGCTAAGCCGAGCGCTGGTGAGCCGCTCTGGATCTATTTATCGTCCACCGAGTATGTAGTTGGCTCAGTACTAGTTAAGCAAAACGGCAACAACTCGTATATTTTTTAAGTCATATATTGAAAGATGCCGAGTCCCACTACACTGGTCTTGAAAAGTTGGCTTACGCATTGGTATTTGCCGCTCGGAGACTTTGCCCATACTTCTTCGCACATCTAATCATCGTGATGACCAACAATGCCATGGGGAGAGTCCTTAACCCAGAGGCGTCTGGACGACTGATCAAATGGACAACTAAACTAAGTGAGTTTGACATCAATACCAGCCCCGAACGACAATTAAAGCTCAGGCCTTGGCTGATTTCGTCACAGAGGTCCAGAACGCTGAGCCGGAATCAGTTTGGAGAATATATATCGACGGGTCGACCACTCGACAAGGCAGCGGGATCAACATCCTGCTCATTTCACCGCGAGAAGACCGGATGCAACTTTCTATTCGGCTTTACTATTGTGCCACTAACAACGAAGCCGAATATGAAGTCTTGATAGTTAACTTACAGGCAATACGGCATGTCGGAGCCACAAAAGCCCACATTCACTCGAACTCTCAGTTGGCCACCCAACAACTATTGGGGGCATTCGAGATTAGCAGTTGCCGACTCAAGTTATATGCAGAAGTCTTCGAGAAGTTGAAGGCAAATTTTCAAGAGATCATTATACAGAAGATCTCCCGATCGAACAATCAAGCGGACGAACTGGCCAAGTTAGCTAGTTCTTTGTCACCCGTCGGGATAAGTCAGCCGATCAAACAGGTTTCACTAGTGGCGTACATCGACGAGATGGAGGAGATAGTCTCCTCGAGTGACTGGAGGACATCGCTGATTGAATTCCTCTGATTGGGTAACACACCGGTCGATCAGGAGGCATCTCGACTACTAAAAAAGAGGGCCGAACGATTCATCCTAATCGGAGACCAGCTTTATAAGAGATCTTTCTAGAGGTCGCTGCTCAAATGTGTGGGTCTGGAGGACATGGAGTATATACTCCAGGAAGTACATCATGGCTCCTGTGGAAGTCATCCGGGCGATCGTTCGCTGACCCGAAAGATTCTCCTGGTTGGATATTTTTAGCCCACGCTCCAAAAGGATGCCGCACAGATAGTAGCCAGCTACTTGTCCTACCAAAGATATTACAACATCCCGCACCGACCGACTGAGGAGATGAAGACATCCACGGTGTCTTGCCCGTTCGACCAATGGGGCTTGGACATCGTGGGACTGATCAGCGCAGATTCCTCCTCGTCATGGTAGACTACTTTTCAAAGTGGGTAGAGGCCAAGCCGCTAACAAAGATAAGTGAGCGAATGGTCATCAAATTCATTTGGCAGGACATCTTGTGCCGGTTCGACATCCCCCATCGTCTCGTCTCTGATAACGAAACCAATTTGCCGGTCGGAGGCTCAGGGAGTGGTGCGAATGTTACGACATCCAGCAGACCTTCACCTCAGTGGCCTACTCCCAAAGCAACGGCCAGGTGGAAGTCACGAACCGGGAGATCCTCAGAGGTCTACGGGCTCGACAAAATCACACAAGAGGGAGTTGGGTCGATGAGCTCCTGAGTATCTTGTGGGCACTTCACACGACTCCAAAAGAGGCGACCGGTGTAACACCATTTCAGCTGATGTATGGAGGTGAAGCAGTGGTCCCCGTTGAAGTTGGAGTGGAGTCCGACAAGGTACAACTCTACGACGAGGGGAACACTGAGCGGAGGCTAATAGAGCTCAACTTGGTGGACGAGGCGAGGGATAAGGCTGTCGTTCAGTTCTCGGCATACCGACAGCGGATGAGGCAGAACTACAACCAAAGGGTGATCCCAAGATTCTTCCAGGTTGGCAATCTGGTGTGGAAAAGAGTAAAACCAGTCGGAGACGTCACTAAGCTCGAAGCTCCCTGAGGAGGTCCCTTCAAGGTAGTGCGAAAGCTCCGCTCAGGATCATACTACCTGCAGGACAAAAATGGCAGACAGCTTGAGCGACCATGGAGTGCGAACCATCTCCAACCCTACCGGGTTAGATGAGAGGTGCGCAAGTGAATATTGATGTAATCTGTATGTGTGTGTCTTCTTAATGCAGGACAAATATTAATAAAAGCACAAGTATCCCTCAAAGTCGATCGAGCGACGACATTAAACCCCAATATACACCGATAGCGGCGACGTTAAACCCTTGTCTTCGTCAACCGTCGAGCGACGACGTTAAACCCCAGTCTACATCGACCGTCGAGTGGCGACGTTAAATCCTCGTCCTCGTCAACTGTCGAGCGACGACGTTAAACCCAAGTCTACATCGACTGTCGAGTGACGACGTTAAATCCTCGTCCTCGTCAACCGTTGAGCAACGACGTTAAACCCTAGTGTACACCGACCGTCGAGTGGTGACGTTAAACCTTCGTATTCGTCAACTGTCGAGCGACGACGTTAAACTCTTGTCTACATCAACGGTCGAACGACGACCTTAAACCCATGTATACGTCGTTCAACGGTCGAGCTCGAGAAGAGAGGAGAAAATTTGCCAAGTGTGGTCGCTCATCATCTCAACCGAAAACGGATAAGTTGTTATCACACGGCCGAATGACCAAGTCATTGTTTGCTTTGAAATTCTTGGGTCGAGCGACGGTCATATACCAGTCTGACAAGGCGAGGCCGAACGACAACGGCATGGGAGTCATTGAACTCTACTAGTCCAGTTAGTCGGACTTGCAACCTCCTTCGACTAGACTTGAGGGGAAAGCTTGTGATGCGGTGAAGAGAAGGAACCCACCTGACACGGGTCAACTGCCACGATGGAGGTCAAAGTCAATGCAGTCAATGCTAGGGCTCAAAAAAGCTCGTCCGCGTCGCCTGAGCGGAAGATGACTACATTGGCCGACCGGATGCGCTAGTGCCCGGTCGGTAGGAGACTCGTCCGAGCGGACCACCCATCCAGCCTGAAGTATGACGGTGGCATCTCCGAGCACCGAGCGTCCCTAGGAACAGTGAGGCACCAAAGGGTATGGAAGAGTTTGTCCGATCGGGAGGGACAAGTCACCGCTTGGAATCATTATAAAGAAGAGTAGCCTTAGCCGACCGAGCGGAGGAGTGCTGGCCGAGTGACTGCTAAACCAGGCAAGGTCGACAAGTGGATCGTACGACAGAAGCTTCTACCGCTTAGACATGTATTGTTAAGGTATGTTGTCAAACGCACTTTACTATCATGTCTTTTCATCGGACATAGTAGAGGATGTGGCCAAGAACATGTTGGAGAACGTGCCCACAAATATATCAGAGAATGTGCTCACGTCTCAAGAAGCGTGTACATTGCCCACAGGACTCTATATAAAGGGGGATCCATCACCAGCGAAGGTATACGTTATCTACTGTTTGCACATAATTCTCCTGTTGCTTCGCTTCTTCTCCACATTTCAACGACTGCTTGAGCGTCGGAGGGCTAACGCCGAGGACCCCTTCCCTGACTCGGCACTGACGGCGTCTGATTTGCAAAGCAGAGTGGAATCCACATCCGATCAACAAAGCCACCACTCCCAGCTTTCCACTCGCCCGCTTTCAGACAGGATCACACAGAAAGATCAAGTCTTCCAACTAGTGCTGATATGAGGGCCTGATTGCAGATATGATTATGACTGCACAAAGAACCATAGGCCAGAGTTTACAGCCTACTCAAGTAATCATGGGCTGGTTGAGGCTTATGAAATGGACACATACATGAGTGAACAAAATGCAGTTTAAGCAGAAAGCCTAAGTGGATCACATCACAAACTAGTTGTGGCTCGCAAAGGAGACCAACATACAGAAGTAGTCACATTCGCGGAGATATTCAAACAAAAAAAACATTAATTCTGAACTAAGACACAGGAGGATTTTTTTGCAGGAGGACCAAATTATCCTAAAGTTTGTAAAGAGCGCCTATGAATTTCCATCCAAGCTAACACTGTTTCATTATGCCAATAGTGTGGATTATTTGATTTGATGTAATGTCGTATAATGCAGAGGCATCATCTAGTTACATATTTACATTAATACATTGCATTCAAGCTCACCCCAAAGAGCTTAATATATATCTCTCTCTTCCATCTTTAATCCTTCTTAGCTCCCACTATAGGTCTCAAAACAGAAGAGGAATAAATCTAAACAGAAGTCAATGTGGTCGAGTCTTGAGTAATTTGATAATAGTAGCCCTTTGCACATGGTCACGATCTTTGTATCAAGTGCATAAAGTAGAATTACAGCACTTCAACCTAAGAATCATCTGAACTCAGATTGAGGCTTTGATGTGATAATAATGATAATAAATTCACCTTATTGCAACAACACAACCTTGCTCATTCGTTGGATTCTTAGGCACAGGTTGCACGCTATATGCGCGGCTCCAATTGTATCACATTTAAGTGACAACCACTCTTTCTTCCTTGAAAACACCTAACAACAGAAATGCACTCATGTTTATGAGATCTTAGTTTCTTACGACAATCTCAATCCTTCACTTCAATTCTTTGCCTTTGTTCCCTCTTGGACCCCACTATAATCCAAGACGAAGACAACAATATCAAATATATAGGCAAAAATTAAAAGAGTGCTTGCTACATCAATGGTGTAGCAGTTTTGACCAAGCTAGAGTAGTTTTGACCAAGTTGAAACGATTTTAACCATTTGGAGTAGTCTTGACCAGTGTTGGTTCAGTTTTCACAATGTTGGACCTCTTTTGACTTACATTGGACTTATTTTAACCAGTGTTGGACTGGTTTTGCATTGGGCCTGTTTTGATGGGCATTGAGGCAGTTTTGACCAAAGTTGAAATAATTTTGGTCTACATTGAAATAATTTTGACCTATGTTGAAATAATTTTTACTGAGGTTGGATCAGCTTTGACTAAAATTACTCCAACAGTACTGATCAATCTGGTAAGGAAGAGTATGCCATTTTGACATTTATTTAACAAGAGATGCCCTTTTATGATATTGAAAATAAGAGGCGCCCTTTTGAATTTTGCCCAATATACATACCTACAAGTTAGGTCAAAGAGGAAACAGGGATGGAAAGGAAGGATTGAGGTCACATAAGACTTCCTACTTCTACATTATGATTGCTTCAACAATCTGGTCATCCTTGCAAAGCATAGCTGACCTACCATTAGGACATGAAAATGTGTTCTTCCAGCCTTTTTGTGCAAAGAATATTTTGTCTATGTGATTGAGTCCTCACATGAATCGAGATCAAATAGCAACCTAGTTGATACACATGATCTTTCTGCATGACATGCGGCACTGGATTCCGCTATTGTCAAGAATAAATTACGCACAAGTCTGGGATCCGCAACATAGTATCCTCTCTTTGTTCCAAAGGGACAAAATCTTTGTTTCCATTTCAAATCTCAACTTAATTTCTAGGGCATTTCCTCCCATGAGTTATTCAATGAATTCCTTCTCAGGGAAATCTAAGCGAAATCAATGACTTCTTTCGGTAATATTTACAAGGCCACCAGAAAGAAATAATAGAATAGATAAACCTATCCTATTAGATTGATGCAACATACAAACGAAAAAAAAAAAAAGTTAGAGGAAAGGGGGAAACCTCACCAAGCGGCCGTATATAGCGATGGGAAAATCGCAGCGGACGCAGAAGTGGACCCGATCACCGAGGCTTCTTCGGGAACGACGGCCAACCGTCCGAACGACGGCGGCAGAGGAGGTAACGGCGCCGACGCTCTTAGCCACCGGGAGATCAGCGATGACAAGGTGGTCGGGGCACGCCACCGTCACCGTATCAAACGTAGGAGGAGACTTGGCTACCGGCCCTCCGCCGCCGTCTGCCGACGGTCCTTTGCTCAGCCGGATCTGAAGCATATCCTCCTCCCCTTTCTCGTTCAGCCTTTTTCGGGTTTAGGTTTTGATTTGGAGACCGTGTTCTGCCAATAAATAGGCACGTGAAGGAACGCGTAGCCTATGGAAGAACTGCGATCCAAATTAGAAAATAATAATTAAATAATAATAATAATAACATCCGCTCAGACCCTTCCCCAGCTTTGCCAGAATCGTACAGTATGTCCGTTACAGTGGACGAGCCTCGCACCTACTGGGAGAGCAAATCCGGAAGAAATATTCCTTTCGGCCCTTGTATTTTTTTATCGTTTAAAACAAAACCCAACTCAACCCAAGTCAACAATTATTATTTTAATATTATTAATTTTTTAAAATTGAGTTGGTAGGCCTGCCCAAAATGGCCCATGATTGGACCAGTGACTCATTTATTAGATTGATTATTGGGAAATAAATGAACTGCACAAGTTTTGAATTTCCCCCAAAAAAAATGGAAAGAAAATCTTGTATTAAATAATTATTTTTAAAGAGTCATCACCTAATTCACCTCACCACTCCCACTAACTCATTAGTTTCTGAAAAAGCGTTTACTCGCTAAATTACCAAACTCGAAATTGCGCGCTCCCTCACCTGACACGCGTCCAATCAGTCCAACTATTCTCTTAAATTACACGCGTCTTCTTGCCAAGCGACGGAAATCTGTTTGATACGTTGCTTGATACCAGCTGATCGGAGTTTCCTTTCCTCCATCTCTCGCCCTTTCTTCGAGCTGGTTAACTCCGTGGAATATTGTGGGCATTAATGGCGGCGGGGGCGCGGGAAAAGAACGGCGCTAAGGGTTGCCGTTTCGCCTCCCTCCTCGACCTCGAAATCCTCGCTTCTGTCTTCATTTCCCGACCTCTCTCTCTTCGCCTAGCACACCATTTTCGAGTTTAGGTTAAGTGTTCCGGGATCTCCACTTCTTGTGACTCAGGGTCTTCATTTTCTGTAAATTGAAGCATGGTCTTTATTTCCTTGCACATAATTGAGGGTTTAGAGTTGCGCTTGTGATCTTGGAATGGATGGGAGTAGCAGGTATCGTGAATCTGAGGAGTACTACAATCGTGGTCGGAGCAGTGACAAGGTGGTTGAGCTTGGCGAGTTCTTGTTTCCTGGTTCTTATTGTGACAGAGGTTAGATTTTCTAGAAAAAATTTTATAAATGCTACCAATTCTGTTCATGGAAATAATATATATCTCTGTTCATTTTAAAGTATTTTTTACTAGGGGCCTGCAGTAGAACACTGTTTCTGACTCGTAGATTGTTTTATTGGTAGATGGTTGAGGGGCGGTGGGGGGTTGAAAATTTGGCCAATAAATTGTTGAATTATTAATTTATGAATTGAATTTCGAGTTGTTTCCTCAAATTTGATCTTTTTATCACTTTGCCTCTTGGATTTCAGCAAACCTCATATTAGCCTCTAAATAATGTATGTTATTCCGTTACTCTATTCTCACGTGGAGAGTTATGCCTATTTTCATGCCTAGGATTTACATTTGTGAGATAATGAAAGTAATTATTAGCTTATGTGAGGAAGTAATTTTTAGTTTGGTTCGAAACCATTAGTTGGGTTGTAACAATTAATAGATTGATCCTCTTATTTGGATGATATGTGTTATTGGTATCCAAGTGGACATAAGGTATTTGGTGCTGCCATTGGGCTTTGTACAGTGTCAATAGCAGTAATTCTACATTATGGAACTGAACTTTGGATCTTGCCAAGATGTCTTAGCCTTAAGTGTGTGTTATATCCAAATTTAGTCTTGCATTGATAGTTGTGAGCTAGTGAAGGGGGTTTATAGATTTTGATGAATTAACTAATAGTTACTTGACATTAATGTTGGAGCTAGTGGCTTTATATAAAAAGTTAATGATATTATACTTGCATTTGGGCAGGTTGTGAAATTGCATTTGGGTTTCAAGTTTGATCCTGTTACCTTTTTTACCTTGAATTTCAGAAAGCTTCACTCTATGGCCTAATTATTTTAAATTGATTTCAATTAATTCAACGGATATGAATGCAGAAAGTTTTCAATCATAATGTTGTATCTTCCAACTCATGTTTGATTAGCTTAACACTTCCTCTCTTGAATTTTAGAAAACCTCATGCTAGCCCCTATATTTTTTTATTTTGGTTTAATCCTTATTGTACCAATTGATTATTATACTTTTGTGACACTGAGTTTAAGATCGGTGGCTTAAGTTTGATTGTTTGATCACTCATCTTGAATTCGGTAATCTTCACATGAGCCCCTAAATTTTCTGAGATAGTTTTAGCTTATTCTGGATGGCTCTATCTGTATGGTGTTTTTATTATAATTTGTTCAGCAATTTGCCAAGTAGAAAACAATGCTGAAAGCTTATAGGCCAGGGAATAACTTTCATAAGGACTCCAAGTATGTTTTTTCATTGCTGCTAGGTTTCTACCAACTGAAATGCCTTATAATATTCGTGAAGGATCTGTGAAGTAGCCAACGCCACTGTTTTTTTAGGGGTGATGCAAACCAGTGAGAAACAGCAAGGAAGTAATTCCTGAAAGTTTGCTCCATAGTAATATCACCATGCTATATTTTTCATCACTCAGATGGAAGGGCAAGGTTGTGGTTCTTGTTGTCAATTACCCCAGTATTCCAAGAATCCAATTTAGAACATGTGACAAGTGATCAGCTGATCTTTAAGTCCAACAGCATGTTCAAATTGAAGGATGGTTGTCCTGAGGTTTTGAATTCAACTTGGATCATCTTGGAAAAAAGGATTAACATATCATTTCCCTTACGAATGACTTGATTGTCGCTCAAGCAAATTTGCCTCACCCTTAAGACGAGAACTTCTTGGTGGCATTGGTTGAGTATCTATTGTAGGAATAGGATGTCATAGCTTATAGATTTGGATCATAAGAACAAATACAACAACAACCACTAATCCTTATCCCACTGGGTGGGGTCGGTTATATGGATCCTTCTATGCTATTGGGCTCTATCCTCTATTATATCATCATCTATACTTAAATAAATTTTATCTTATTTTATTGTTGCTAACTAAGTCTTTTTTTGTCTTCCTCTTCCTTGTTTGATGCGTATATTTGTCATAGTTTCACATCGCCTAATCGGAGCATTTATTGATGGTCTAAGTACACATTCGTACCATGTCTCTCAGAGTTTTCACTCAATAGATGCAACTCCAACTTTCTCTCTAATGCTCTTATTTCTTATTTCGTCCATCTTCGTATGCCCACATATCCATCTTAATATCCTCATCTCGGCAACTTTCAATTTCTACTCGTGTGCTCGAGTCAGTCCCACATTCAACGTCATATAACATAGCAAGTTTAATCGCCATTTTGTAGAATTTCCCTTTACATTTTAAGGTACCTTACGATCACATAAAACACCTGACACTCTCCTTCATTTCAACCATCCTACTTGTATTCTATGTAAGACATCTCTTTCAATCCTTTCATTGTTTTGCAAAAATAATTTTAAATATTTAAAACTTTCAATAGACAACTTGTCATCTTTTATCTTAACAATTATCTAATTACATCTAATATTACTAAACTTAAATTTCATATATTCTGTCTTTACTCTACTCAGCCTAAAACCTTTCACTTCTAGTGTTTCCTGCTAAAATTCTAGTTTAACATTTACTCCCTCATGTGTCTCATCTACCAAAACAATATCATTTGCAAATAACATGTACTATGGTATTGTGTTTTGGATGAGTTTGTCTATGGTTAGTGTACATCTTGTTTGGATAAGATCTCTTATCTTCCTCTTTCTCATTTTAGCTATTCTATAAATGTATCTTTTTTCTTTTTTATCCAATTTTTGATATAATCGTTTAAAAGTTTCATTTTTTGCTTCATTCATTGCTTTCTTAGCCTCTTTCTTGGTTATTATATATTTTTTAAAGTTTTCTATATGTGATTATTTGGATTAAGGGGAGTCATAGCGTAACGGTAAAGTTGTTGCCGTGTGATCTAGAGATCATATGTTCGAGTATCAAAAAAAGACAATCTCTTGCAAAGCAAGGTAAGACTGTGTTCAAAGACTCTTCGGACCCCACATTAGCGGGAGCTTCGTGCGCCAAGTTGTTCTTTTTTTTTGGATGAAAATGAAAAATTAAATGTACACTTCAAGTCTTAATTAATGTTTCAATTTGTGTTCAATGGCGAAGTGACAATATGGGATCAAAGATGCATCTTAATTTCTTTCCCTAACTTTTCCTCATTACATTGTTCATGTGAGATTTCATTGTTCTGCATATCAGTTTCTAGTTTTTGTGCTAGCATTATCTTTGCTTCACAATCATGTCCAGTGTTTGTCTGGCTTTCATGTGAAGAATAAGGGATATCAATTTGACTCTTTTCTAAACTTAGAACTTTTTTCTATTGCTAACAACTAATCACTTGATCTTGTTTTATACTGTTTCTCCATTTCTTAATAATAAAATGTTGATAATTATGGTCTTTAATCTTATGTGTTTTTTTTTTACATTCGTTTCTCTTAACTCTATCACCTATTCTGCCTCTGAAAAAGGTATTGTAGGACAAACAAAAGCAATAAATGAACAGATCAAATCTCACTCTACCCCGCGTAATGAGATTGCTTCGCGTATACAATTCACTAGTGCTGCTATGGAAAATCCTTCTACTGCTGATTTGGAAATGTTGCAATCTGTGAATTCCTTCTCTGAACTTCTGACTGGCAATGCTTATCTTGGATCAGGTTTGAATTTTATATCATTTTAGTTGTTCATAAGAAATGAGACATTTCAGCTCAATATTGCTATTGCACTTCTATGCTCCAAAGGCAAAGTTATCATTACTTCTCAAGCATAACAGAAGTATTTGTTCATTTCTTCACCCATAGGGCTCATGTTCACATGCTTAGCAAAATCAGGTTGCTTAGACCTCTATATTGATGCATTAGCTTAATAATAGGAAGGGTATTTTTAGTTGGTACATTGATGCATTAGCTTTAGTCTAGTATGCTACATATTTGACTATATTTTCCAAACTTTGCTAAGCTTTCTCTACTCTAAATTATCAACTGCTTGAAGCACTGATGTAAGGGTAGTCATTGCAGCAATTCTACTGGAGTACAAAACTATCAAGAACTTGTTAGATGAGACACATATTAACTTGAACTACTATTTCTTTCAGTCTTCCAGCCAAATAGTAGGTATTTGCCACAAATGATTTCAAATTATGCCTTCCCAGTGCCATGCACGAGTTTTGTTAGAAGCAGTGATTTGAGTGTGGTGGATGGAAAGAATGAAGTAAGTATGGCTATGTTGTTGATTAAATAAAAATATTATGAATTGTTGATGCTATGTAAATTTTTAATAGAGACTATTGTGCAAGGACTTGATGAGCAACAGAGGATGTGGTGCACTTCAAGCATGGGAAAACAATGAACAGGCAACACTGCAAATAGGGAATCGATCAACATTTCCTCCTGAGTCAGAACTAACTGACGACGTATACTTCCATTTATAATGCTCTTTTTCTAATGTTATTTTTCTTGATTATCTGTCTGTCATCTTTTAGTGCATAGTTTCTAACTTTCTATTATTCGATGTTTTATTTTCTGTTTGATGGAGGTTCACTCCATTCACCGTCATTTAAGTAACATTGTTTATTTGATAATTTTTATGGCACTTCTAGTTTTTCAAATTCACTATGCCATTTGAAATGTAAACAGATGGCAAATGGTAATTACCCAAATAAAATATCTTTTTTCAATTATACTGCCACTGAAGAGCTCTTAGTGGTGACCTTGTATCCACATGTCCATTTTTGAGATTTACAATTTATTGATTATGTGGAGTCATGGGGCATGAAACTTCTAATTGTTCAACAAAAGGCAGTTCACATAATACAAAAAATGACTTCAAATTTCTTAAAATAGAAGGAACTTGGATGTAAAGACTTGCAAGTTGCTCTGTGCAAAGAATTGACAAAAAGTGATGTTGGAAACACCGGGAGAATAGTACTGCCAAAGGTGTGAACCATTTCCCCCTCCTTTTTTTTCATTCTTGCTTAGTGTTTATTTAAATAATATTCTTAAAAAGTGCTTGAGGTGCATTAAGCAATTATGATATGTGTAACACACATGATTGAATCCTGGCATTCCTTCCCAAAGAATTGTCAGTTTGATATATCTTTTACGTTTAGAGGGAGGCTGAGGCTTGTCTTCCTCCTCTATCTGAAAGAGATGGCATAGTATTGCTCATGGAAGACATGACACTTCAATGCTCATGGAAATTTAAGTACAGGTACATCTTTAGTTCATCTACAGAAAAAACTATTCCTCATTTCAAAATAACATTTCATTGAGCAAAATTGAACTTCATTTCTCAAAGAAAATTGTTCTCTTGAGCTTTTTAGTTAAGGCTTGTTCTAAAACATCCACCACAAAATTACACAATTTTAGTTTTGGTTTGCCCATTTATAACACTTCTACTACCATAGGTTGACCTCAAAAAGCAAGCTCTATTGGTTCCTACTATTTGGGATCAACTATATTTGTCATAAATAATCGCTTTTAGTTTCATTAGTTGTAGCCGTATCGTAAGTTTGAACTCTTATTGATTCCATTTGTGAACTATAAAATATGTTGGACATTTTAAGTTTGAACTCTTATTGATTCCATTTCTGAACTATAAAATATGTTGGACATCTTTAAAATGTCCGTATCATCCTAACTTTTTTTTTCCCCTTTTATCATCTATTAGAGCTATTATTCTGCTTGAATGAAGTTTTTGTCTAGATTTTATCTTTTCTAGTTCACATATCCATCTTAGCATTCTCATATATGTTTTATTAATTTTTAATATGTTGTCTTTCTTAATTACTCGATACTTTGATTCATAAAATATTGACAGGACACACTATAGTCTTTTATAATATTCTTAGTCCGTATGCCCCTCTATTTGGATCATTTATTTATTATATTTTATCAGTATCTTCTTTCTGAATAATGACTTCAAAATATCTTAAACTAATTTTTGAATTATTTCCTGAAAAGAAAGCAAATCTTGCACAACTATTTTCAATGCAATCAAGGCAATGCTTCATATAATCAGACCTCCTTGGATCAGCTTGCTTTCCTGAAGTACAAATATTGCACAACTATTTTTAATGCAATAAACGCAATGCCTCCTATAATACAACCTCCTATGTATCCACTTGCTTGTTCCTTAAGTGCAAATATTGTACAACTATTTTCAGTGCGTGAAATGCAATCCTTCTCTGTATTATTGCTTGTGTTTCAACTTGCTCTAGTTCAACTGTTCTACGTCATTCTTTTTAACTTGGATAAATCTGAGGCTTTGATGTTCTGAACTGGGTGTGAAGTTTGCCATAAACTTCGGAGTAACCACTTAATATTGTTAGTAATAGTGAATCATTATTGCTGGTGAAATTAGATATTCAGTATTCTACTTTCTTCAGCTGTTGCTAGTTTGAATTTTTTTTTTTTTTCATTGTCTTTAGGTTTTGGCCAAATAACAGAAGTAGGATGTATATTTTGGAAAATACAGGTACGGGCAGTGGATGCTGCATCCCATGTCGTTTTTTTCTTTCTGTTTTAATTTTCCATTTCACATAATGGCTTCTCCACATTCAGGTGATTTTGTAAGGGCACATTGTCTTCAAACAGGAGATTCTTTAATTATTTACCGAAATTCAACTTCTGGAAATTTTGTAAGTTGAAACTCTCCTTTTGTCCATTTTAGGTGTTGAAATTACTAGATTTTTACTGTATTTGGTGAATCATAAATATGACATGTGAATAATTTTCCTAATTTTTGAAGCTGGCGGCCAAATAAGTTGAGTTCTTTCCTAATTGCTCAACTTTGGGGGATTAGCCAGATCTTTAACGATAACGACCACGCCAACTACATAAACTGCTAACTTTCCTCATTGCTTAAGTTTTAGGAATAAGCACAATCACCTGATCAAATCTTAACAAAAGAAAATAAAAATCCCATCCATGTGTTTCTTCCACTGTGTGTGCGGGGACTGTAACTGTCTAATAATGTTTAGAAATTTAGAACCACTACAAAATTTTCAAGTTTTTTTGTATGTTCTCATTTTAGTTTTCCTTTTATTCTCCAGTTTGTTAGGGGAAAGAAGGCAAATCCACAGCAATCTCCTATGGATTTAGTGAAGTGCAACTGGAAAAATCAATTCAGTACCGATGAAGAACACTGCAGCAGTTCCATGTACGATAAATGACGCTAGAAAAGAGATAGGGGGGGCATTCTGTGGAACAAAGATAATTCAGTGGAGATCGAAGCAGTGGTTCTCTCGACTGATCGTTTATGGCTTGGAAGGGGGTTATTTTGCTAACTATTTTGTTCAACTTTGTTTATTCCTTAGCATGAAGAGATCTAATTACCTGGTGTCCATAAACCTTGATATATATATATTTGTTTAAGTAAGATTTCGGTTGTTGTTTGTAAAATTAGTATGTGATCATTTAAAATAGATGCCAAATCCAACTCAAAATTGTCTTGTAGGACTGGGATATTTCTTTCAATGCTGTTGCTAATGGAAGGCAACTGGGATAAACACAGATGTTGATGGTGATGTTTATTCACTGTCTTAACTCAATTGTCTAGTTGGACCAACCTGATTTGATCGATTTGTTCAATTCATCTTGCTCATACGATCTGTTGGTCTGCCAATCCAATCAACCTGTTGGTACAATTGACTCGACCAACTAGCTCACTCCGCTCAACTTAATTAGCCTGACTTCTCTATTGAGTTCGATTGGCCATGGCCAACCTCACGAGCCCATTTGGCTCTACCAGCCTACTCACTCTATTTATTTGAACTAGTCAAGATTTCAAATCGATCAACTCTTTTTCTGTTTTTTTTTTAATTCAGATATTTAATTTTTAAAACCGAATAATTTAAACATCACATTTAATATGTCGTGCAAGAGAAATGAATCCTCGTTATATGGGAGACAACAATAGGACGGTTGTTAGGAGTGTCTGGTGAGATTAATCACTTTTACTATCATTTATTCGTTCGGCCGAGGTCGCTCGGTACATATCTCTGTCGTACTATTTTTTAGCATCGGAAGTTCGACGTCACACCGAACTGTCATTGTGCTGACTTAGGAGCCCACTATGCCGATCGGGCAAGTGGATCGGTCAATCGGCCGACACTGGGTGTTGACCATCTTGACTTTGACCATCCACGTGCTGCTGATTCCTCTCGACCGGGCCCTATCTTATCATCAGATCAACTATCATTTATTTGTTGCTTCTACGTGATATTGAATAAAAAAAATTATGATTTTTATTAAGGGGCATAAAACTCAATTGGGAGGAGATTCTCATGCTCCAAATACTTTACGTTAAAAATAATTTTAATACTTATTAGTAATTTTAAGACTATTAATATTTTTTATATTTATTTTATAAAAATATATGTATTTTTATAGTTTTCTTTAGTAAGAAAAAAAACTTTTATAAATATATTAAATTGGCAATGTTAAAATAAATATATATATATATATATTTCAATTTTTTTACTATAATATTAAATTAATTTTATACGAGGACGATTACAGTAACAAATTGGTAAATCTTTAAAATCATAAACTCAAAATAATAGTTTAAAAATACTTAATTATTATTCATCTAGATTTTACTTGGTTCTCAGAATTTGATATAACTCCAGAGGCCGAAGTGTTTTGGCATCAGTTAAAAGTTAGGAGGGCCAAAAAGTAAATAAATAAACTGTGACGTAAATTAAAACTAAATAAAACAGGTCCGGGTAAGTCGCGGCGAAACTCTCTTGCCCACCAGTGACCGCCACAGCCACAATCTCTTCCAGTTCCGCCGCGATGGCGGCCTTTGCCATAGCCTCTTCTTCTCCGTTCTCGAACTTTCCCTCCACCTCCTCACTCTCTCCGTCGCTCGAGCTCAATAAGAAGAGGAATCCGAGGAAGAGTGTCCCTGTGGCTGTTACGGCGGCGCAATCGCAGCCCTACGGGCGCAGCGCAAGCAGAGGCGAAAACGAGAAGGAGAAGGAGAGGGGCATAATGGATAGAGAGAAGAGGGAGGAGGTGAATCGTAAGATTGCTTCCAAGAAAGCTTTATCCGTCATATTGAGGAGGGAGGCCACCAAGGCCGTCATCGAGAAGAAGCGAGGGAAGACCAATTCCAGGAAGCTGCTCCCTCGTACCATCCTAGAGGCCATACACGAGAGAATCACTGCCCTCCGATGGGAGTCTGCTCTCAAGGTCCATTTCCCCCTTTATTCTCTTGTTTTGATCGGTCTTTCCTTGTAAAATATTCACAATCGCAATTTTGTTCGTGTCACAAGGGAAAATGTTTCTCCTTCCGTTGTATTTCTCATTAATTAATGGCTGTTTATAGTGCTCTTGTCAGCGATGGGTTTTGATTAGTAATCTATAGATTGCCTTCTATGGCGTATTAGGCACACAAAGATGAATAAATAAAACATGATTATTACTGTTTGAACACAATTTAGTCTTGAAGCCATCACCTATCATTGCTCTCAGATTTGCATTTCCCAACTCGACTACCAACGACACCGTGATTGAAACAGCTTTTGAGAATTAAAGGCCAGTATACAGACTTAAGAGCTAAGAGCAGGAAGATAAAGAAACTCCGAACAATTTCGGGTTCTTATTATATAATCATCTTCCAAGGAGTTCACGATATTGATGATTTTGCTGTGCTATTAGTCTTCTGCCAAGAAAACACTGAGTTCATGGATGTTTCATGATTTTGCTGAGATATTAGTGAACCTCTACTTTTTGTTCATCATTTCTCAGGTGAAATCTAATATAGCTATTTGTGCTTATTAGGATTGTCCCTATTAACTATGTTTTTAAATTATAAGTTCTAAGACCCCTTTGTACCCACCTGTAGTGAGTGCTCTTCCATTCTTCTGCACTAAAAAATGCTGGATCTACAGTGCAATAGTTGATCATTTAATAGTCTAAAGTTTCAGCTCAGAACTCTTAAAGAATCTTGTGCTCCCATGATTTTGTCGTGGGTTATGTGACTGAGCACAAGGCTTCTGGTTGTAAGGACAAGTGCTTTTAGGGTTGTTGAGTAGATTCATTCTTGTATCAAGTATTATACTTTTCTCCATGTATCACCATAAATGAATTGTATGGAAAGAAATAGTAGTCTTTTGGATTTTGCCAATCATGCTAATTTTGTGTATCTTGACTTAGTTATTGATGCATGAAAGAGTTGTAGATGATGCCTTCTCCCATTTCCACTCTAAAAAAATTATTGAGTTTCATACCCGACCAGGCTTCATAGTTCGAGTATGGTTTTGTGAGGACTGCTATGTACATTAAAGTTTGATTGTGAATTTAAGTGTAAGATGTAGTTTTCCATGTATGCTTGTAGTTCAATTGATTTCATTATCTTTCTCATTATCCATCTAATGAGAAAGTTGTTGCTTTGTGACCTAAAGGTCACATGTTCGAATCTTGGAAATAGCCTCTTGCTAAAAGTAGGGTAAGGCTGCATACAATGGATCCTTCCCCGGGACCCCGCATGGTGGGAGCTTCGTGCACCGGACTGCCCTTTATTATCCATCTAATGCTTCATGATGACTATGAGACAAACTAGAAGCTACATGACCTAGGTCTTGTCTTCAAAATCTGAAACTCATAGAATCACAATAGTTTCTACTTCTACTTCCTCTTCTCTTATTACAATAGTTCTTAGTGTACTACTAATTTTCATTTGCTATAGGTGTTTGAACTTCTTCGCGAGCAATTATGGTATAGGCCTAATTCCAGCATATACATAAAACTCATTGTCATGTTAGGGAAATGCAAACAGCCTGAAAGAGCCCATGAACTTTTCCAAGATATGGTTGACGAAGGTTGCATCATAAACCATGAGACATATACTGCTCTCGTATCTGCATACAGTAGAAGTGGCCTGCTTGACCAAGCATTTGCCCTGCTTAACAAGATGAAGGTTTCCGATGGCTGCCAGCCTGATGTTTTTACGTATTCCATTCTTATAAAATCCTGTCTTCAAGTCTTTGCATTCGACAAAGTTCAGCTTCTTCTATCTGATATGGAGAGCCAGGGTATAAAGCCAAACACCATAACATACAACACTCTGATTGATGCTTATGGAAAAGCAGGAAGGTAAATCCTTAGGGCCTATTTGGTAATCTAGAATGGAATCAAAATTGGAGGGAATGTGAAATGACTAATCAAATGCTTTTGTTTTGTTAGGCAGTCATATCTTTTGTAGAAATTCTATACTTGAATGTTTGCTTTCTCTTTTCATCACCCTAATTAACCTGAAGCTGTTGGCTCTTGACTGTCTGGGCGAACTCTCTCTTTGCCAAAGACTATCTATCACTGAACTTTGGTTGTTTTAATCAGAACATGTCAGAGCTTGTAGGCATTATGGTGTAGAAACAATATGCTAAATAAAACTAAAACTACTTAACACCACATTTAGCTGGCTGCAGTTTTTCTTTATAGTTTTGTTTGGTCTTTGAGAAGGAAGACAAACACTCAGCTCTCTGTTTCTTTTCCCCTTGCTTGATAGGTTTGTGGAGATGGAATCCACACTTATGGAAATGCTCTCCCACAAAGAATGCACACCTGATGTTTGGACAATGAATGCAACACTTCGAGCGTTTGGAGGCAGTGGGCAGCTTGAGATGATGGAGAAGTGCTATGACAAGTTTCAAAGTTCTGGTATATCACCTGATATCAAGACCTTCAACATACTTCTTGATTCCTATGGCAAATCCAAAAGGTATGAGAAGATGGGTGCGGTCATGGAGTACATGCAGAAGTACTACTTTTCCTGGACACTGGTGACCTACAATGTTGTCATTGATGCATTCGGGAGGGCAGGGGATCTAAAACAAATGGAATACATCTTTCGTTTAATGAAGTCGGAAGGGATCAAGCCAAATTGTGTTACGCTTTGTTCACTTATCAGAGCATATGGAAGGGTAGGTGCTGGGAGTAAAATAAAGGCTGTATTGAGATTCATTGAGAACTCTGATGTGATGCTAGACGTGGTGTTCTTCAACTGCTTGGTGGATGCATATGGCAGAGCAGGGCTTTTGGCTGAGATGAAGGAAGTGCTGGAGATGATGAAGGCCCAAGGTTGTACCCCTGACAAGATCACCTACAGCACCATGATCAAGGCTTATCTGAGTAGAGGAATCAATGGCCGTCATGTTCAAGAGATTCGGGATCTAAGTAAAAGCAATATCGCTTGAACTTAATGGGGGCGGCATCCAGTATTTTTGGTGCTTAAGTTATGGTAGTTTCATTTCGAGCTATTAAAGTTTTTCTATTGATTATGCTTTGAACAAATAAAAATGAGCGAAATAGAGAGTTAACTAATTGATCTTCCCAGTATAGTTCAACTAAAATTTGGATGCAGTGATATTTGATCCTTTTCGTAGTTTACTTAAGTTTGTGGGGACAGATAGAATTTAAACAAATGTTCATTTTGTAACTTTTGAAAAATATGAATTTAAGATTTAAATATTTAGTAAAATCAAATTCTGACTTTATGAATTTGAACTTTCATTTTATACTAAGATTTTTCAAATATTTTGTTAACTCAAAAAAATGTTGAGCAATACATGCATATCAAATTCCTCCTAACATGTGTTAGAATTCTAGATTCCAATTCCCTATTTAGTTACCTAATTCAAGTTCCGTCGCATTTGTTATACTAAAACACTGTTTTTTACCTACTCAAATTGTTTTGTCAAATAATTTAGAACAATGTTGACGCAAAATGTTGTTTATCAAATTATTTAGTGAAATAGGTTGACAAATTAAATATTCATAGTTTGACCTAATGACTGTATGGATATCATCGAACAAAGTATATGGTAAGATCACCGTATTGTAAATAACAATTCTCAAACCTATAGTGCTTTGACACTCAATCTTCGAGTCAACATTCAACATCCCTATTCACACTCATATTTGGCTTAATACACACAGATGTTCATCTAGTCAAGTAACGGAGACTAGAATGATGCAATCAGTACGTTTGTTCAATCTTTACAAAGACCTCAAATTCCAAGGGAATTTTACTTTTGTTAACGTCACAAAGCTACCAAACTATTTTACTGTACTTGATATATATGAGCAATCAAAACGATCAGTTCTTAGTAGGACAAGAACAGCAATTGTTGAACTCAACAAGGGCACACCAAGCAGGTTGTCAAATTTAGAGAACATTGCTTTAACATGAGGTCAAGAGAACGCTAGTGGTTTCTCACTTCTTGTGCATTCTAGACTCGGGAGAGTTCTGATGGATTGGTGACAAAGGCAGTCTTGACGAATCTGCAGATTCAAAATCAATCCTTCGTCCGAAAGGACTTTCATCATTCGCGCTTGACTTGCGTTTACCCTGAACAAATCGAAAAAGATGCATTAGCATTCTTGATATATATAAGCTATCAAAACTCTCTATATATAATATTATATCCTCAGGATTATCTAGGACAAGAAACAGTGCCTCTTCTCAAAACAGAATCACCCGGACTCACAAATTGACATTCTAATCATGTTAAAGCAGGTCGATACTCAAGAGAACTGAAAATTCTGATTTATGTTTCCTCACTTTAGCAGAAGCACTTGCGGAACGCTTGTGGCTGTTGGATCCTTGTTGCTGCCTCTCTCTTTTCAGTAATTCTAGCAGCCTCTTGTTCTCTTCATCCAGCATTTTGTTCTCTTGGAAAAGAACCTTGACCTTGAATGATATGTAAAACACAAGATTACTTGTCATGCAGATTGTGAATAGGCAGAATAAAGATGAAATGGATTTAAAACCTCTTCTTCAGCTCTGTGAAGATTTATCCTTAAATGTTCCTTGTCCATGTTCAGGGACTCAATTTCGGTAGACAACGACTCCAGCTATTAAAAAGGATTACATAGATTATCAAAAGAAACAAACGTATATGTAGTAACTGAGTGAATATATCTCTAAATGGTTCAAGACACCACCAGTTATGCTACGCATACAAACATTAATTTCCTAAATAACAAATCATTGATTTCAAAAGCAGAGAACCCAGAAATATTGAGAATTAGGTCACTGATAAGATAGTGACTGATGAGTAAAATTTCAATATAATTGTATTTAAGGAATTCAGATGGTATCTAGTGAATCGATAGGCAGCTTACTGGCTGCAAAGAACGAGGGAACGAAATTACATCCTATTATTCTTTATTTAACTTGAAGGGTTTTTTCTCCAATAAACCAAAAGCAGTCATCAAAATAGAGAACATGGCATTTCAAATCAAAATATTGAAATTGTTAATTATGAAAAAAGTCTCTTTCAAAGGCTGTCAAGAGAGCCAGGAAGTGTCCACTAGCATAATAATCACAAACATGAACAGAACAAAATCTTCAGATGAATGTAACATAAGAAGCAACATCAAGCATGCTGTGAAATTTTTACAAGCAAAACTGAAGATAATAATAGAAGATCAGTTTCTGTAAAGTAGCCAAGCAATGGAGGTCTTTTCTTGCATAAAAATGAAACAAATGACAACGGATCAGATGAAACAATAGACTAAGTTGGTCTCTCAAGCAGAATTGCATAAATACATACTATAACCAGGTAACTGTCTGTATGTCGGCATGGCTATGGACAGTTAAATCATACACAGAAATCAAGTTAATGTTACATGATTCAGAGAAAGGCTTGGACAATTGGCCCATAAAGGAGAACAATATAAATACATACAATTGCTATCAGATGAGTTTATAGTGCCTAACCAAGCATGATCAAGCTTTCACAATGAAACTGCAGTTTTTACTTGAACCATTGCATGCAAGCTCCAGTCAATATAGTTTGCAGATATGAACCAGTAACAGTCTTATACTAAGTTGCATTACATATCCATGCTTGTAAATTTTATGAGATTAGATTAGTAATTCAAAGAAAAATCCCTAAAAATCACAACCTATAAACAATTAATATCGCCATTATGAAAAAAATACTCTTTTTCAAAGCTTTTGATGTTTTCCTATGCACATCAAGAAGGCAACACGAAGTAGGTTCAAACTGAACAGATTAAACATGCCCTTCCCCTGAATTGAATGCTCAAATGAAGTCAAACAAAAGATCTTGATTCTTTCCTCCTTATTTGATGAGTGTTGAAGCTAATCATATATATTTTTGGACAGTATATTGAATGACGCACCCATTACCCATCCACATCCAGCAATACTAGTATTGTTTTTCCAATATATCGAGAATGAATCTGCTTCCTCTGTGACAAGTCATCCTCAATTATTTGGAGTTGCAGCGCAATCCCAACAGTCTATGATACAAGGTCTGTGTGAAGTTCGTTCATCAACAATGTCTGATACATTAGCTTCAGCAAGCAAACCATAGGTTGAATACACTAAGACTATACTCAACCACATGACCAAACCAAAATTTACCCCATCCAAAAATTGCACTCGGGAGGATTTTATAAAGAAGATATAATTGTAATTTTGTGCATATTTGGATTTTTTTCCCTCTAGTTCTTATAACCTGGAAAACAATCTGAAAACATTTGCAAAAACATTTCCACAGAAAATTTATGTATTTGAATAAAATAAAAAAAATTATTTCATCCGTGCTTAGATTTTGTTTTCTAGTTTTCACATCCATAAAAACATATCTTTAATTTTCCTAGTACATAATACCACAGTGAAAATTCCTTTTTTTTCTTTTTCTTTTGGGATAAGTACTCCAGAAACTTTCTTGAATGGCGGTGCATATGAATATGATGCAACATGTAATCTGAGGTATTTTTTCCTGAAGAAGATTAATAACGCGCAAGGATTCAACACTTACGTTAGAAGCACCTTGCAGCCTCAGTCGTAGCTCCTCATTCTCCTTCCCAAACTCGTCGCACGAATCCATGATTCTCTCCAAGTCTCGCTCATATAAAGAGCATTCCTCCTCCAACTTGCGGGAGTGATTCAACAAATCACCGTACTTTGCCACATACATCTCCTTCTCCTCCACGCATCTCCTCACTCCCTGGGCGTTCATACTCGCCTCCGCCTATCAATCAAAATAAAAAGCGTAAACAACGAAAAAAAAGGTTTCCAATCAAGGAAATATGAGAGCAGGTAACAAAGAATACAAACCCTATACTGCTCCATTCTCTTGTCCGACTCCTTGAGGCGCTCCTCCAAGACAAATACTTGATCTTGGAGGCGGTGCCGGGCGTCCTCCGAGGCGATCAGTTTCAGGCTGAGACTCTTGACGGAGACCGGGAGACCCAGCGAGCTCTCGATGGATTCTTTGATGTAATTCTCAGTGCGGGGGGAGAGATCCATCGTCTTCGGCGAGAGCGGAGCCAGAAACGGAACTAAAACCCCACCAACGACGAAGGTATCGCAGCTACCGGCGGCTATCGGGCAGACGGAGCGGCGGAGAAGAGAAACCCTAGGAAGGCGAGCGGCGACGAAGGAAAAGTGTTTCAACAAGGACAAACGGAAACCCTTTTGATTTGAAATCAAGGCACCAAATATAGCCGTTGAGCAAAGAGAGGAACCGTCGGGCAGAATTTTCCACGTGACTTTTTAAATTAAATAAATTTAATGGATAATTGGTAAATTCAGCGAGAAATCTTTTAGAAATCTATTTGTAATAAATCTATTTTTTTCACATAGATATATCAAATATTGGACTATTATCATATAAAAAAATATATCATTTTATTTTCTATTGGTATATATAATCATAGTGACAACACTTTATGTGCTAGCCACTAAATCGTCCTAAGTGAACGCCATAGAAGCTAAACACTCAAAGAGATATACAAGATATAATTGATTGCTCACATTGTCTTGATCAACTTGTCCGATAATATCATCAATGAGAACATCAGTGATGTTGTGCTCCTTGCAATCTTGCTGAAGTTCATCAACTGTGATATGATATAGCGACTAACATCCTTGTCAAAAGTAAGAAAATGCAGCAGCCAAATGCTCTTCCCACCCCTGTTTGTTAAGATGTATTGTGGCAGCTATGAATTTCCTGTAGTCAATGGTGCCACTGTTGTCGATATCTGCCTGTTTTATAAGAAGAATGCCATTCCAAATGAGAAAGAGTACAAAAGTTTATTCATCATATCTGAAAACTAGTGAAGACGGCTGACTAGGGATATGACTCTTTTGTTAACCATATGCTCCATTTTGTAATACAAAGAATGTCAGTACCGGATCAGTGAAGGGGTCTTGACGTTGATCCTTCGACGTTCAACTCAATCATCGGAATAGTAAAAGATGATGAAGATGCAGCAACAACGAGAGCTCGAGCACAAATAACACATACCTCTATTGATATATAGACCCTCTTTATATATTGCTCCAGTATCAAATGCGCACGTTTCTCAATGCGTGTGCACGTTTTCCCAACTGTTCTATGAAAAGACACCCTAAAAAATGTCTCTGACACTATTCTTAACAGGGCATGCAAATCTTAACATGACAGTAGAAGCTTCCGTCGTACGATTTACCTGTTCAGCGTCACTGATTCATAAAAAGATCTGCTGAGCTACGCAAGGGGTCCCACTGTTTGGCTGAGCGAGGGAGTCGCTCGGCCAGGATTCCTGCCCGGTGGCTCAAGGCCGTTCTTCTCCACGATCGCTCAGCTCAGTAGGTCGTTCCTTGCCTGACCGGACAGGTGGTTCGGTCGGACTAGCATTCACTTGGTCACAGTCGTGAGCCTCTGATGTTCTTTTTATGGTCGTTCCAGCCGGATGAGCGAGATGCTCAGATAAACCCTCAGGCCGATTAGAACATTCATGCCCGCTCGGCACGTTGCCATCCGGTCGGCTTGGCTGACTTTGGTGAGCCGGCGGTTTTCTTCCTTTGACCGCTTTGACTTTGACCTTTACGTCGATCGTATTTTCCACCTTTGACTCATCTTTGGTACGCCCCTTTTACCACCACATCATTCATTATTTTTGGGATGCTATTTTACTTCTTCTGAAAGGCTTTCAGCTATTACTCTTAGAGCCATCTTCTATCTTCAGTTTGTTCATTGTCGAGAACTGCTTGAGTCAGAGAGACCTTAGGGCAATCAAACGATTGCCACCAACATTCATTGACAATCTGGGTTAGACGATGACATACAGGGTACTTCGTGAACACAAAGACGTTCTGAGGGACGGGAACAAAGCATCCTCCTTATGAAATCCTTAGCACTATCAGAGATCATTGGCCATGGATCAGAATAGAAATCACTGCCTCCCTTTAGAACTGCGCGCATCAAATATCTCTTGTTGTGTTTCTGCATGAAATTAAAATAAACAAGACTGAAACTACTATAAGAATTAACACAATCACTGAAGGAAAATCAGAATTGTACCTGCCCAAAAGGGTGGTACGCCACATAGTAATATGTATAAGATCACTCCTGCTGTCCAAACATTAGCTTCTGGTCCATAATGCTTCCCTAGTACTTCAGGAGCTACATAATATGGGCTGCCAACTACATCAATGAAAATTTGACCTGAACTTGCAAGAAACCCAATTTATACTGCTCAGATAAGTATATATTTATCCTCCAAATGATGCAGATGTAAGAAAGTTAGAACAATTACAAACAAATTCAATCGAACTTTAAAATTTATAAATAACTGTAATTTGGGATATCGATCCGTTTCAGTGACGGAAGTACTTGCTCTCGACGTGGGATCCGCGACATGAGTTGCCCATTACCGATCAAAAATGAGATTTTGAACTGCAAAAATGTGTCATCCTGCGAAGAAGAGAATGGAAATCCGGGGATGGGTCGTTGGGCACCCAATTAATCGAACTTCGTGGAAAGAGATTGTGATCGGGAGGAAAGCGAGGGAGGCGTTGACCAGTCTTGACCTGTTGAAATTAAATTTGTCTAGATAAAAATAATAATAAATTAATATGGAGAGGTAGTGGATGCACGTAGACTTTGATGAGGTGATAATCTTGATAAGAATAAAAGTTTACGGAGATAGAATTTGATAAGGTGACAATCTTTCATAGAAATAGAATAAAGAAAAATAAAGTCTATATTTAATATATATGAGATTAGTGTTTATCTAATAAGCCTATGGATATATACCTTTTTCCAATGAATGAAGCAAGTTGAGAGTTCTTTGTTTTATTCTCCTCCTCTTCCACGTAGAGTGAATTCTTCTCCCATAAGTCTTTTATTTTCTTCTCTAATAATTCTTTTTCCAACAAAGTGGTATCAGAGCTATGTCTAATGGTGGTATGGTTCACTTCCAAGTTATAGTACTTAAGGCGAGTAATTATGATAATTGGACTATCAAGATGAAGGCGCTTCTCAGAGCTCATGATGTTTAGGAAGTTATAGAAAAAGGCTATGTTGAGCCGCGTGATGACTTGACACTATCTCCAACTGCAAAAGACGGTTTGAAAGATTTAAAAAAGAGAGACAAGAAGACTCTCTTCCTCATTTATCAAGCTTTAGATGAGGATGGTTTTGAGAAGATCTCAAGTGCTACTTCAGCCAAGCAAGCATGGGAAAAGCTCCAAGTCTCATATAAAGGAGAAGAAAAAGTAAAAAAAGGTACAACTTTAGACATTAAGAAGTCAATTTGATGCTCTTCGTATTAAAGAAGGTGAGTTAATATCAGATTATTTTTCTAGAGTCTCTACCATTTCCAATCAACTAAAGAGAAATGGTGAGAAATTAGAAGAAGTAACTATCATTGAGAAAATTCTTCAATCATTGGATTCAAAATTTAATAGATCATAACCATCATCGAAGAGACCAAGGATCTACAAGCCAAGATGATAGAACAACTCCTGGGTTCATTACAAGCCCATGAAGAAAAAAAGAAGATTAATGAAGAAATTACTCAACAACTCTTGAAGACGACTCTTCAATCGACAAAGAAAAATGAAAACTTCAGTAACAATAGAAGTCAACGTGGAAGAGGTCATCGATATGGACGAGGCCGTGCTAATGAGCAAGGATGGATCTCCAATAACAACAATGAAAGAGGAGAAAATTGTGACAAGAGGACGTGGAAAAGGGCACACAAACTCGAGGTATGATAAATCTCAAGTTAAGTGCTACAATTGTGACAAATTTGGACATTATGCTAAAAAATGCAGATCGCCCAAGAATAAAGTATATGAAAGAGCAAACTATATGGAAGAAAAGAAACAAGAAGATGACACCCTACTGCTAGCATATAAAGATAATGAAAGAGATGAAGATATAATTTGGTATCTCGACACTGGTGCATGCAATTATATGTGTGGGAAAAGAAACATGTTCGTAGATCTTGATGAATCAGTTGATGGTAATGTATACTTCGGAGATCAATCAAAGATCGAGGTGAAAGGTAAATGTAACATACTCATCCGTTTGAAGAATGGAAAATATGAATATATTTCAAATGTTTTCTTTGTGCCAAATATAAAGAGTAACATTTTGAGCTTAAGACAACTCTTGGAAAAAGGATATAATATTCATCTAAAAGATAATATGCTTATCTTGAAAGATGATATTAGTTGCTTAATTGCTAAAGTGCCTATGTCAAGAAATAGAATGTTCTTGATTAATATTCAAAATGATATTGTCAATTGTTTCAAAGCTTGTTATAAAGACATCACTTGGTTATGACATCTTCAATTTGGACATCTCAATTTTGGAGGACTAGAATTACTTTCAAAGAAAGAGATGGTAAAAGGACTACCCTGCATCAAATATCCTGATCAATTATGTGAAGCATGTCTACATGGAAAGCAATTTAGAAGATGTTTTCTAAAAGGGTCAAGTTTAAGAACTCAAAAGCCACTTGAATTTATACACACGGATGTTTACGACCCGATAAAGCCAAGTTCACTTGGTAAGAATAATTATTTCATTCTTTTTATGGATGACTTTTCTCGAAAAACTTGGGTATACTTTTTGAAGCAAAAATCAGAGTATTCGGCATAATCAAGAAATTTAAAGTGACCGTAG
The DNA here is from genome assembly GCA_037833815.1 of Zingiber zerumbet. Lineage (NCBI taxonomy): Eukaryota > Viridiplantae > Streptophyta > Magnoliopsida > Zingiberales > Zingiberaceae > Zingiber > Zingiber zerumbet. The sequence goes on from JBBMJZ010197751.1 coordinate 36,949, forward strand.
AAAAGGAGAGCGGTTTCAATATCAAAGTTATGCGTTCTGCTCGAAGAGGAGAATTTACCTCGAAGGAGTTTCAAGATTTTGTGAAGCCAATGGAAGACGACGACCATGACGGTTCCAAAATCCCCTCAACAAAATAGAGTGGCGAAAAGAAAGAATCGAACCATCCTTGACATGACAAGGAACTTTGGGCAGAAGCGGTTGCATGTGCAGTATACGTATCCAACCAATTACTAACAAGGAGTGTGTGAGGGCAAACACCACAAGAAGCATAGAGTAGAAGGAAGCATGAGATTTCTCATCTAAGAGTTTTTGGAAGTATAGCCCACGTTCATGTGTCTGATGAAGTAAGAAACAAATTGAATGATAAAAGCAAGAAGTTTATTTTTATTAGATATATGATACTAGCTCAAGAGATTATAAGCTATATAATCCCGATACTAGGAAGACAATCATCAGCCAGGATGCCATATTTAATGACGAAGAAGAATGGAATTGGAAATCTCAAAATGTATATTACAACTTCTTCCCGTACTTTGAAGAAGAAGATGTAGAACAACCAAGGGTGGAGCAAATAAGAGAGGAGCCTATTACTCCACTAGTAACACCAACATCAAGTACTCAAGAAACTTCATCTGCATCTACTTCAAGTGAAAATTTAAGTGAAAGATTACTACACT
>JBBMJZ010197853.1:0-19909 GCA_037833815.1 Zingiber zerumbet
ATGTATAATACATCTATAAAAAATTTGAATCTTCATTGCATGAGCTCGTTCTATTTTATTTTTGGGTAATGCTAAACGGTTAGAATCTGGTCAGCTAGAATTAGTACATGTAAGTGTACACATGGGTATTTTTGTAATATCATATGTGTATATTAATTATATGCATGTGTATGTATGTATTATAATTGGAGGATAAAAAATTCTAGCTAACAGATTCTGACCAATAAGAATTACTGTTTGTTTTTTAACTGGGATCACTTTATTGGAGTTATGATCTCGTTATTTTGCGCCATCCCTTGCTAATAAAGGGATCACAAGTGCTTCGTGACCGATTGGATTAGGCATGTGATTGCTTTGAGAAGATCAATTGTATTAATGTGTTGTGTCCTGGGAATACAATCCATGTTACCTATGCAGTCATTTACTTGACTATGAATGTGTGGTTGTTGGGTTCACTTGGACGTGGACAGGTCTCTCTTGTAGATTGAGGTATCCAGACCTTCAGTTCGATTAATTTTAGAGGTGAACGACTCTAATTCGTTCATCAAATAAATTTGGAAGTGCGAGTGAGTGCTGACATGATAGCTCAGTATCGCAAGTAGTTTGAGCAGTGATATCGAATGTTATAAGCAGACCCAGAAATAACATGGAAGTAAAAGTCAAGGTAAGGTGGCAGGTAGGGTGTCATCCTCATCAAAGCTTAGCTCCTTATTCGACGCTAAGACCTTCAATATAAAGATGACTGACTTAAATGTCGATCGTACTTGAAGGATCCAGTGCTCCATTTGTGAATAATTGGACAATATAAAGGTTGGTCAAAGTCATGACCCGCACTGCATAACTCTATTATGTACTCGATTAGCCCAAAGGTTGACCGGACGTATGTAAGTATAGTGTTCGCTATCAATATATGGTCGAACGTCTCCATATCCGGGCAGACTCAATAGACATGTCTCTCTATTCAGTGCCAAAACATGCAAACTAAATCCGAATAGCCCAGAAGTTGATTGAACATATGAGGGTTAGTTCACTTTTTAATATTACTTTCAGCTTACAAATGTCGTCTTACAATATAGTACAACTTTGAGTATAAATTAGATTGTCATAAGGTTGGTCGTACCTACAAGTCCGAGCATTGTGTTATCCAACAATCAGTCTCCCATCATACGATCGGTCAGTCCTACAGCCGACCGGAATTATGAGACTTGACTTCTTATTACTTAGCAAATCTTTAGCATAAGCCTACGAGTATATTAATGATCGGACTTATGACTGGTCGTACTTATGAGATTCAACTCTCTCTTAAAAGGGTAAATTACATAAGGTTATTCTCATTATAAGGTTGGTCAGACATAAAGATGATCAAGATACCTCGTTCGTCCAAGTATCCGTCCGGGTTATATTAGAGGAGACAACATTATTAATGAATCCTAATAGATTGTTAGAATAATATCTATCTGTTAGCAAATATTTTTCGGTTACAACATATGCATTCAATAGAACTTTCTTATGAAGATGACTATACAATTTCTATCATCATTGCAGAGTTTACACGAGACTGTTCATATACATATAATAAAAGATTTTTCAGAGGATAATTGTATAAATGTCAGATCGTACATCTTCCATTATCTGATAGATTTTAATACCGAATATTTCTTATTACCTCATTATTGCAAGGTTATCAGAGGTGATATAAAAGGGCTTCTCTCCACTGGAGGTAATTATTTACATGCTTTACTTATGAGAGCATCAACTGTTTCTTTATTACGGTCACTCGATTTTATCGTAGTCATTCTCTATTTTTCGCCCAGTCATCTACTAACTTGAGCATCGGTTGGAGGGCCTACGCTAGAGACTCATTCCCTGGTTTTCATCCTAACGTTTTGTTGACTTGTTTGAGTGTGTATAGAGAGGAGAAAGGCACTCGGAGCTCTTTTCCTTCTCTAGCTCAGCACCTTTTACTCCCGTTCAAGGTCTTCTTCTGGTTAATAATATCGTCATTTCTTCAGCACGTCATCTCTTTCAATTTCACACAAGATCAAGTACCATGGGAGCTTGAACCCTCATTGCATGGGTTAATCGTCATACCTTTTACCACTGTGTTGGTCTCAGGGGCACTTAGACCGGTCTTTTTATATATATAATTTAGATATATAGATCTTTACCGTTCCCACTAATCTTGATGATCTTCTCTTTAATTCATTCATTGGGCAAATTTGGGAGTGTAAGTGTCTCCTTATCAAGTAATTAACGTTTTAAACTTTTCATTACACTAGATTAAAAATATCTAGTAATTCGTCATAATTGAAATTCGAATTATCTGGCCCAGAGGTTTATTTCATATATATCACGATCTATCTCCTCTTTTATTATATATTATGTATTATATACTATTTATATACTGCAATGACACTGACACAATTGCCAAATGCTCCCACACATGGAATCATGTGGCAAAGACGATCCCCCAGCATTCTTAAGGTTAATATAAAAGAGATAAATTATAGTAACGGGAGAAATTAGTATGCAGCGGGAAAAGGTACACAAAAAATAAGGAATTATATCCTAACTACCTTTAGGTTTGAACCCACGCTCTTAAGTGGCAAGCTTTTATGCACTAACCACTCGTCCCCTCGAGACAGTCCAGTGGCTAGCATATGAGGTGTTGTCATCATGAGATCTGGGGTTCAAATCTCGGTAAAGTCGAGGTAAATGCCTCTCTTATGTGTTAGTCATTATTCCAAAAACTAGTAGTCGTCCGTAATTTACCTTTTTCGTATTGGTCTTGAGATAAATTGACGGGAGTATTAGGAGCAAATGTATTTATCTTTTGCCATCATATACATATTGATTTCATGCAAAATTAAGAGGTCCTTGCCCCGGTCCGGGCTATGGTCTAGTAGTTGAGGTTTTTAAGTTTGGACATTTATAATTTGAATTTGCTCAGGTATATTATAGAGATTTTTTTTATAGTAAAATGATAAACTTAAAAATATCGACCATGAATCTTTATAAGTATTTTTCGGTTTATTATATTGGCTGATAGTAGATTTAAAAAGTTAAATATCTGAATTATAGAAAATTAAAAAATTAAGAGGCCCTTAATCCTTACCGAAGAAAAATAACGTGTTAAAAAAATATTCTATCATAAATAATCATTGCACTTGCAATATCCTTTTTGTTTTTTAATTAGTTTCAAGATAATTCATTTATTTTTTTTTTTAGAAAAACAAAGGATAATATTAATCATTTTAAACGTCTAGTATTATTAGCTCTGCGGTAAACTACTGATAAATAAATTATGGAAATATTTTTCTCTAGTTTTTATATATAAAGGTTAGACATGTATTTTATACATATTAGAGATGAACCCTAAGACTGTAAACGTTTATATAGATATCAATTCTGCCAATTTATGGGTGTGATTTATGTGTCCTCTTGTCTGTTATATATACCGTACTGCATTCTGTGATCCATAGCATCATCATCATCGCCATCATCAGGCTAGTCTAGTCATGCTGATACAAGTTAGGGATTCAAAAGATAACACGCTTGGATCTTTAATGGTCAGTTCAATGGATTAGTCAATCTAATAGACAAAACAAGATACTGGTGTAAAGAGACAGTATAGAGGTTATGAATGAGTAGCGAGTGATTTTATAAAAATCCCATTTAGTAGAAATAGAAGTGCCAAATTAATTCATCTTAATGTCACTTTGTTTTCCCGCCCAGACACTCCTCTTAAGTAGCACACAGGCAATGGAATAGAGATAGGCGGGTTTATTTTGCGTGGGAGCATATAGTTTTCGATGCGGTCTCTTTCACAAAACTTTATTTTGGAGGCTAAATAAAGTTTTTTTTTAGAAGAAAGATTTCTTTGTCCTTAACAACCGACAAAGAGTGAAGGTAGATGAACACATATGAAGTGAATTATAACATGTACGTGAGGTTAGTTATGGTGGTAAGTTGATAAATCTCATCAAATTGCTAGAGAAAAAAAGAGCTATGATATTCATCTAGAAAATTTTTAAGGATAGACACATAAATGATGGGACCCATAATTTTTTTTGGGTTCCATCATTTATGTGTCTATCCTTAAGAATTTTCTAGATGAATTTTCTAGATGAATATCATTTCTCAGAAAAAAAAATTAGTCTCCTATATGACTAGTTTTAATTTCTTAATTTAAATGGTATGGAATAGTCTTGGATGGTCAAGACGATAAATTTTACCTTTTATAGAATAGAAAGAAAATTTAGATGCTTTTGAAGTAGGGTTGAGTTAGCTATTACGAGATAGATATTATTATAATAGACAAGAGGTTGAATCTTAATAAAATTGAGAAAAAAAGTTTTTTCTATAATGATCAATTGTAACTTTCTGATTTATCTCATCACATGCATGGAATCGATCATGGATTATATGGACTGTTGGAAGAGTGGATTCCATCTTTATTACTATCTCAGATAGAACAATTAGATATATAAAATAAAGTATACTTCTAATATTATACTATTTTATTATTATAATTAAACAAAATAACAATAATGAATTGTTCTCCTTTTTAAGTCATTCAAGCATTACCTCATTGCTACTCCTACGTGGCTGCTGACTCAGCTTGGGTCCACCTCTGCTCACACTATTTGCATGTTCCTCTCCCGGGCTCCACCCCACATTCATGCAACCATCCGTCGAGTCACCTCTCTGCCATGCTCATGCCATCCCATTCCATTTATATCCGGCACTTAAATTTGCTAGATCATCAACAATAAATGATTAATAATTTTTTAATAAAAGAATTCTCTTTTATTTTCTCAAAATGGTCTTCAAAAGTTTAAAATTGTTTTAAAAAAATTCTTTACGTAGTTGAAATTGTAATATTTAATAAATATTTTAGCCTATAACATGAGAGAAAGGGTGACCATTAAAGAAATTCGCTAGAATTCCAATAGTGGAATTTAGTTTCTTCCATAAAAAAACATATGAACCAAGTTATATTCAATATGGAGTTATCGATTAAATTCTATAAAAATTTTAATAAATTAAGAGCTATCCACGGAGGGTGATGTAGCATTTTGATATCTCATGATTTTACATTTCATTTGAAAGAAAATTTTTGGGATGAAACTGTAAATATCTAGATAATAATTGGACTCTCTTTAGCTATGTCGTAATCTCGAAATTTAGTTTCTTTGATATATGTACGAGAATCCCTAGGGTGTAGCACATATAATGGATACATGATAGTATGTACGAATTAGGCAAGGATTGGTAGTCTTCATTTTGTACCTTCCATCTGTATATTTATATTTATCAATCTTTATGAGATCAATTCTAAAAAGACCATTGATGTAACAGTTCTTTTTTTTTTTTTAATTCAAGTGTTCTATATTTATTTTTATACATATATAAGAGGTCATTGGAAAGAAAACAGTTTAAAATAAAGTTTTATTCATCAATAAAGTGGTTTTTTTTATCATAGTATGTATGGATGTTAAATAATAAATTAGTGAATTTATATATAATATTTGTTTATATTTTAATATAATCCTCACCTTTTATGGAGTTTGGGATCTATTTATATATCTTAATTTAATTATATTATTTTATGTATAGATGTATGATTTCGGCATCCCGTTCTATGACATTTTATAATATTTTATAATATTTCGGCATCCCGTTCTAGACGCCTGAAATGACTATTCCACCCTTCGTCCGTAGGCATGCCTGGCACGTGCATGTCACTTGATTCTCCTCACTGACGTCATCACCGAGTGCCGATTTCTTTAATCCTTTTGTTTCGATCTACTACACCGACTTACTCTTATACCAACTACCGCCCGGCGAAGAAGCAGCGAAGAAGAAGAGTGAAGGAGATGCAATCTGGCGGTGGCTATGGCGGCGTCTCCGAGATCCAGCAATTCATGGTCGACAATTCCTCTCTCTTCGCTATCTCCTCCGCCGCAGCCGCATCCGCCAACACCACTCCTGCCGACGCCGGCCACGCGCACCACCCTCTCAAGTACCAACCTCAGCAACCGCCGCAGATGCCGCCGCCTTTCTCCCACTTCAACTCCATCCCCATCACCCAACAGCTCCTCCACCAGCCCCCGCCTCCGCCTCCGCCTCCGCACCACCAGTACTTCCACCTCTTCCACCCGCCTCCCCCGCACCAGCAACAGTACGTCACGGAGCCACGGCGATTCATCCCGGCACACCAACTCAGCGGCGCGGCCATGGATCAGGAGTCCTGCCCCGACCACTCGGCGGCCAGCGGCGGCCTTCCGCCGTTCCTCGCGTCCGCGATGAGCTTCAAGCTCGCCGTCGACGGCGGAAGCCGTGAGAGAATCAATGTTGACGATGGCAGCATGTTGCGAGGCGACGATGTATCGGGGAACCGCCCGCATCATTGGCAGAGAGAAGACGACTCCGCCATTGAAGAACTTCCTTGGTAAATCATTCACGATGCCTATTATCTGTTTGTGGATTTGCTCACGAGAAAAATTTGCAATTAAAAACTCTGCTGATGATTGCGAAAATGAGAAAAGTAGATGAAAAGAACGACTAAAAAGAGAAGATTCGAATGATTTGGAAGAAATTAATGAGCGAAAAAGATCCACTTTTTCAGGAGGCCACTCGACATCGACTACATCGACAGGAACAACAAGAGGTGCAAGGATAAGGAGGCGGAGACCGGCAGCAGCAGCAATTTCTCCAAGAAGAGAAAAGAAGTGACGGATTCCGAGCGCGTGGAGGTCGCCGGCGGCAGCAATTACAAGATCTTCAGTGAACTGGAGGCCATCTACAAGCCCGGAAGCAGTGCCAACGTCGGCCAGACTGGCTCTGGATCTGCTCTCACCGGTGAGGAGACGATCCCCCCTGTCTTAAACGCCGCGGCCATGACGCCGCCGCAGGATGCGGCCGTCGGGGAGACGTCGGCTGGAGAAGAGGCGACTGAAACGGTTAAGTCTTCGCCCTCCACGGGGCGGAGGAGGAGGAGGAGGAGAAGGAAGCGGCGGTTGCAGCAGCTGAGCGCGATGGCGTCCTTCTTCGAGTGCCTGGTAAAGCAGCTGATGGAACACCAGGAGGGCCTCCATCGGAAGTTCCTGGAGGTGATGGAGCGGCGGGAGCAGGAGCGCGCCGGCCGCGAGGACGCCTGGCGGAAGCAAGACGCCGCCAACACCAGCCGCGAGGCGGCGGCGCGATCCCAGGAGCGGGCCCTTGCTGCCTCCCGCGAGGCGGCGATCATCTCCTTCATCGAGAAGATGACCGGCCAGCGTCTCCACCTCCCATCCAACCCCCAACTCTCCATCGCGGAGGAATTCGACACCATCCAAATGCCAAATCGCGACGCCACCGACACTTACATCGCCGGCGGCAACCAGGCGCCCAAAGACTCAGCGACGTTGAACACAAGCCGGTGGCCGAAGGCCGAGGTGGAGGTCTTGATCGGCGTGCGAACCGAGCTGGAGGCCCGGTTCCAGGAGCCCGGGCTGAAGGCCCCCCTGTGGGAGGAAGTGAGCGCGGCGATGACCGCAATGGGCTACCGACGGAGCGCGAAGCGGTGCAAGGAGAAGTGGGAGAACATCAACAAGTACTTCCGGAAGACGAAGGAGAAAGCCAGAAACCGGCCGGAGCACTCCAAGACCTGCCCCTACTTCCAAAAGCTCGACCAGCTCTACTCCAACACCAAACATCCTTCTTCATCAACCCTCCTGAACTCTCAACTGCTAGAAGCAATTACAATGCCGCCGCCCGGCGAGAGCAGTCACCTTGCTACCGGTGACGAAGACGAGGAACAGCGAAGCAGACAAGAAGAAGAGGAAGAAGAAGACAGCCATGGAAACGCCGCAATGCACTGGTAAATATTCTTTTCTATCTTCTCCTTTTCAGAATGGCTCTCTTCTTTCACCACTATAATACCATGTTTTAGTAATTTAATAATAATAATAATAATAATAATAATCATAATCGAGGGTAGGATAATAATCCTACTGTAGTTTATGATATTAATGTTTATGATATTAATATATTAAAATTTTGTATGGAATTTCTGGAAGTGTGTGTATCATGCAGGGAATAGGAACAAGAGGCCACTGTCAGCCATGAGATGGGCCATGGATCTTTAAGTCTTAATTTAATTTAATTTAATTAAGTAATGTGGAGTGAAAGAGAGTAGTTGCTTGATTATGTAGGTTTGCATGGGATTTTTTGGGGAGCCCACATTCATATTTGTTTCTATATACAGAGTCTAGTTATCAATAGCACACCTGTTAAGTTTTTGTAGCATATAGAGAGGGTTCTCTGCTAGGACTGTTGTGGAAGGTAAGTTGTTCATCAAGGTCCTCTTGAGGTTGCAAGATCATACGATATCGAGATTAATCTCCTAAAGGGGTTTCAATGTAGAAATTCACTCACAATTGTATGATAGAGTGTGTGAAATAGAATAATTGTCGTGTGACTTTAAGGGTCGCATGTGTGAATCGCGGAATTAGCCCATACAATACTCGTATTGATGGAAGTTTCGTGCATCGGATTGTCCTATAGTGTGTGAACTAGATGTCAAAGGATCTATTTACCCCTCGAGGCTTCGAGCTCCTTCTGAGATGGGTTTATCAAGGGAATGCAAGATGCAAAATGATGGCGTTCTCTTCTCCTCCGTGGGCAGTGAGTGCAAGCGAGCGGGTATTGACATGGCATGTGGGCAAGTAGTCGATATTGAACGAGTGATTGGCCAGAGGTGTGACAGGACGAGTGGTCATTCATCATCGATAAAGTAAGTTACATTTCAGTAGATGATAACTAGGCAAACGATGCAAGAAGCTCGACACAAGTGCAATTCTACTCTCCCTAAGTAACTCTTTTGAAATGGTACATTTATGCCACAAGTATCGTTAAGTTAGCGATTGTTTGCGTACGAGGCAGCCTCTCGTAGGCATGCCATAATATGCTCAATGTAAATTGATGTTCGGTGCATCAGTGCGTTACTCATTGGGTGTTTTCATTCTTAGGCTATGCACTATTTAACTTATCTTACTGTGACTAGTACCCCCAAAATGATGCCCCTAAGCAATACGTCAAAACTCCGCTCGGCTATCTCAATTATTACAAATGCAGACCGTTTGATTTACGCATCCCAGCACAATCAGAGCAACAATTAGCAGGGATTCAATGCTAAATACTTACTAAAGTGGTTGTTATTCATTCCAAAGGTGATCGATCGGCCGTGTTGCTTGTGCACAAGAACTTACTATATCGCAACTTGGGCGTGGTGCATTCGTTCACACAATTATCAGGCGCTTGCGACTCGTTATATGTCGGTACATCTTGCGTACTATTAGACATTGCTCGACCCAACTTCTTGTTACCCCTATCAAATAAATGGGAAATTTACATGAGGCTAACGACATTAACTTACAAGAATAAATACTTGTACCCCAAAAATTAGTTTGAATTAGCTAAAAATATAAATAATTTTATTTAAACTCAATTTGAAATAATTAGTTTGAATTATTTGGATTTGAATGTAAACATATTTAAATTAAAATTATATAAAAATAATGAGAGTTTGATTCAAGTTCGGCTCATGAACCGTTCATGAATATTATGGATTCGAAGTTAGGTTCGACTTGAATTTGATAATTTTAAATACGAATCAAATATTTTTTTTTAACTAATTCAAACATCTCATAAATAGGCTCGATTCATTTGCTACCATGTAGCACATCATGAAACTACAAAAGAAGTCCCTTCGGAACGGTCTAGTGGCTAGCACATGAGGTGTTGCCACAATGAGGTCTGGGGTTCAAATCTCAGCAAAGCCGAGATAAAATGTCTCCTTTATGTGCTAGTCACTATTCCAAAGGCTAGTAGTCATCCGTAATTTACCTCCTCCGAATTGACCCTGAGACGGGTTAGTGGGGGCGGTGGGACGAACGTATTTACCTTTTGCCACCGTGAAACTACAAAAGAAAAATAAAAATGAAAGCGAAGTCGGCAAATACACACCAAAAAAAAAAAAATGTAAACGTATTTTGGAAAAAAAAAAAACTGAAAAGTATTACGAGGCGAAATTGGATCTTCAAGAAGTCAAATAATATTTGTGATCTAGTTCATGTCATCGTCTGTGCTTCAATAGGAGTTGACGTTGAAGCCTGGCGTTCTGGTAGCTTTCACCGTCACCCCCATGATCGAAGCTAATCTTCTTGCCAGCGAAAGGATATTTCTATCACGTTGTGGAAGTCACAGGAGCTCTTAAGTTTTTCTACCAAGCCTGCTCAAACCTAACAGGACAAAACCTGCTCAACGGGTATGGATGGAGCTAGAATATTAGTTCCAATAATATAATATGATTAATAAAATGATATGATAGCGGTTGCTCCCCCACCAAATAACGATGTGGCCTCACAAGGCACTAGCCACTCGCAAGGTTGCCGCGTTACTACCTTGCGGGTAATGGCAGCTTCGCGAGTGACCACATCACTTTATGACAAAAGGTGAATACGTTCGCTCCCAGCGTCTCTGTCAACCCGTCATAGGGCCAACACGAATGAGGTAAATTACAGACGGCTACTAGCCTTTGGAATAGTGATTAGCACATAAAGGAGGTATTTTATCTCAGCTTTGCCAAAATTTAAACCCCAGACCTTATTATGGTAACACCTCATACGCTAGCCACTAGACCATTCTGAGGGGACTACGAGTGACCACATCATGAGCGGCCACATCGTTGCCTGGTGAGGTGGTGGACAGTGGACACGTTGTTGCTTGGTGGGACAGTGGCGGCTCAAGAGGCCACCACGTCATTGAATCTTTTTGCTGAAATTAGAGCTATCTTTGAGTAGAATTCCTTATCGTGTGCTTCCTTTGGAGATGGAACGAAAGGTGTTGCTACAGAGAGGGAATGAGACGTAGGGTTGCTTGCTGTGGAGCCGTGGAGGGGAAGGAGACGGTCCAGACAAGGATCTTACTTGTTGACTTGCAACGTAGAGAGAAAGAGACAGTATAGAAGGAGGGCGTTGCTTGTTGGCTTACTATGGAGAGGAGACAAACGATTTAAACCATAGGGTAAAAACATATTTTACAAAATTTTATTTATGGATCAGTGTGGACAACTATCAACACTGGCCCACGTTAGCTACAGATTTAGTATCGTGATAAAATATTTAAGGAAATAAATAAGAGAATTAAAATTTGAATCTCAATAAAAATAAATATTATGAGTGGTGATAAAAGATGATTCATTCGTTCTCAGCGTCCTTATCAATCTGTCTCTAAACCAAACACAAAATTTATCCACTTTGTGAAATAGAGGAAGGAGGGATCATCTACTTTTCAGAATGAATAATTAGCATAGTCGATCGGATAGGGTCAAAGACAATAGTTCGAATAGGTAGATTGATTCTTTGCTAGTAGAGATTGACCGACCGATCACAGTGAGACGACATGTTTATGGTGGCTAGGTTTGCTGGGGACCAGGAGGCACACCAGGGTTGGGGCTTGGTAGGTGGGAATTAAGTTCCTTCATGCTTCAATCATGATTCATTCAATACACCAGGGAGGCTTTTTTTTTCTGATATATATATTAAAAAAATTTTGATTAATTCATTTCATCAATTCACATCATTCTCACCCCAAGAATTTATTAGAGAAGGTAGTTTTTAATTATAATACCATACCATCACGTTGGTCGCCCACTCCACATTATTGAGAGAGAGTTCTTTTGTCAGTCATTATCTAATATACTTTCCAACTGAGTCACAACTAAGGCCAAGAAAGTTTTAATTATAGTGGATATGTATATTTCAATTTTGGACTTTATATATTTACATAATTTACATATTTTAAATTGAATTAATTTAATTTAGATTGTAGCGATCTTAAATATTCTATTATATTTTTATCTATATTTAAATTTAATATATTCGACTTAATTATTGTTATAAAAGATATACACATCCAAGAGATCCAGCAAGTACTGAGACAAGGTAGTGATGAGATCACTCCCACACAAATGTGGTATAGTGTAAACATTCAAAAGGATCAAAATTCAAATCTCAAATGGAATGAATATTCTAAAAGTTTGCTCTTAGTGAGCATAAAATATGCTCCAGATTTATCTGATAGGCCAATTGAGAAAGAGATTAATTAAATGAATCTCGAACACTTGAATTTATTAAAAAAAAAAAAAGCAATGGCATTGCTTGAAAGCAAATACATTGCCAAGAACTGGCTTTGAATATTATCAACTCCTTTAACAAGTTTTCTAAAATCCTATTTCTTAAAAAGAAATACATAATTTAAAAAAAAAAGATATAAAAATAATAAATAGTGGCTAAGCTTGGGATAGAGTTTAAAAATTAACTGGAAGAGGTGAATATATAAAAGAACAATTAGAAGATGATAATGTAAACAGTTATTAAGCGATAGTAATCAGAGCTCATGATTTTTGCAACTGGTGGCTTCATGGTATGCACACAACAGAATATGCAATAACCTTTAATTTGCAGTTGTGATGTTTTTCTCGATTTCTCTCTGTCTTGCTCGTTCCATCTTACGCTTCCGCCATTCCTCGAGAGCTGAAAGAAAAACAAAAGGTGATATCTGGTCAGTGTGTGTTTGCATGGTCGAGACTCAGTCGCTATAGGTGGATCAAGAGGTGTATATTTCAAACAACCTAAAATCAACATTGCTTAACAGGAGTTTTCAAGTGAACAAAACTAACGTTTATAGTGAACTGAGGTCATTGAATAAGTATCAAGATGCACCGAATAGTCAGAATGGAAATGAGATGTAAAAATATTTGAGTTTGGCTACATGAACCCTATAACTCACCATATATAACTAATTATAACCTTATTTTGGTTGATTTGCAATTGGATTGCTAACTGAATTGAACATAATTTTACTTGCAAATAGAGAAAACTGAAGTAAAATAAATGTTAGAACTTGATTCGAATAGTGAAAAAATAACACCCGCACAACTCGTCGAAGTCACTTTTTTAAGGTACATGATGACTCAATTTTAGCAATATTTACCTACACATGAAACTGGCTCATGTCCATGAAACCACTGGAAAGAAACAATGGTTAGTTCTTAATTTATATGAATTCCACAATGACAAGTTGAAGTCACAATATTATATTTTTCTTATCTTGATAGGCAAAAAAAGGAGTGCAAAAGAAAAAAGGGGTTTCAACCAGATTGAAAGATGAAACCTAGATAATTACCTTGTTGACTGCTGGCATCATTCATTGCCCTGTCTCTTAACCTCTTTGCCAGATCAACTGCTGCATTCTGCTTTGGAACTTGCTGGATCTCATGATCTAGTTGAGTGTGTGCTTCTTGTTCAATTTCCTTAATCTAATCATTTGAGAGAAAATGTACATGATAGGTCACATATCCTGCAATCAATAAACTGAAGTTTGTTATATGTACATACCCTCTTGATTAGTTCCAATGGCTCCATAGCACGGCGTATCTCTTCAGACTCCAAAATGTACTGTATTTGTGCTGCAATATAAATTATTTTGAAGTTCCAAAGATTCATTTTACATACCAAAGGAAGGCCTAGTGAACCAAAAGAAATCAAATACGAATTGTTTAGTGCCTGACATCTTTTCTACTTGATAGAAAAGTGAAGAGCCCCAGCACTTGAAGACTTGCCTATTCAGATTAAATTTGTGAAGAAAAACAAGTTTACATGCATGAAATAGTCCCACAATTGGCAAGCATGTACACTATAATCACAAGAATATATCCATACAACCATGTTATACACACGATTATCTGCAAAATAGCGAAAAAGTTTCCTCACTTCTCCATCTATAACCTAGATAAACTACAGTATTCCTGAGATTAAAATCTGAAACATAAAAGAACATAAAAACAACTAAAAGGAATACCTCTCCAAGCATATAATGTTACAAAAACCCCAGAGAACCTATTAATATAGATGAAACAACTAAAGGGAATATCTATCCAAGCATATAATATTACAATAACCACGGAGAACCTATTAATATAGATGCATTTTAATGATTTATAGTGAAACATGAAACACATGTTAAGCGTAAAGGAATCAAGATGCCTATCTGTCTTTCTTGATACTGTTTCTTTGATGTGCAGAAGGGTCCCCTATTTTACTTTTTTTTCCCTCTTATTATTTAGATCCTATTAAGTTCGTATATTCTCAGTTAATTTAAACGAAGTCTAACCAAGATACCACACATTGGTTCACTGTGGGTCTATCTCAATCACTTGGAAAAATATATGCAACCTCATTACATGCATAAGTTGCTATAGACTTAACATTTACGATATGTTCTGTTAGAGAGATTGAAAGTGCATACAAGATGAAGGCAGAGAGATGCTTGTGTTTCATCTCTCTTTCCCTACCCTTCTTTCTAAAGAAATGCCTGTGTTTCATCTTTTTCTTGTTTTTTTTCACCCTCTCCTCCTTAATATCTATCAAAGGAAACACAGCCTCAAAGTTAGTTTCTGGCAAGAAACATTTACAATTATCACAACTCAAACAAGAGTAAATGACATTTCAAATTGAAGTGATTAAGAATAAGATTCTATGGTATCGTATTCTCGGTCTATGGAATCCAAATATTAGTTTACTTCATGTCTTTACTCATGTTACTGTAGGACTATATCATTAAGTTTCGCCAAATTCAACTTCAATTCAAAACCCCCAATGTTATCAAGGCCCATCCATAAACATACAATCAAATAGATTGCTACAAGAACATCATACTAACTTTCGATTTTCCTCAGAACCATCATATAATTATAATCCAATGAACCATCTCTTGTTTTTTTTCATCTTTAGCTAGTTCAAAATATGGCCTATGATAGTGAATGGACAAGCAGTGAGTAAATTCGTACAAATAGCAATCCATTTTTTTTTTTTTCTGAAAACTGCATTTTTCTACGACATTTTTGAATTCCCAAATGCAAACAAGCTCATGAATTCGATACCCACCTGGATCCATCTGGTGGCCGCCGTCGGCTCCCCGCTTCGGCGATGCGAAAAATCCTTGCATGAGCAACAGAAAGGCAATGAAGTTAAGGAAGCAGACGACGATGGTGGCGTTCTTGAACGACAGCCTCGCCTTCCAGTACATCTGGCTCTCCATCTCGAGGAGAGGGGGGTGAGGCGGAGAAGAGGAAACCGAGTACAGATCTCGAAACCCTACTCAAGGACCATCAAATTGCCAGACGAGGAAAGGACGAGTCATCTAACGGAAGATCGGCCACCGGCGGACGGTACGTACAAGAGCGATCGAAGCTCCGACCTGACGAGATCTGAGAGACTTTCGAGAGGAAGCTTTGACAGGAAAAGACAAGTCCTTTCTCTTGTAAGCGTTGTGGTTGAGCTATCCGTGGGCATGTGTTTACTAGGACTGGCTACTACGGGTTAAGCCCCTCTATGTAACTCGATCGGGCCTAGTTTGGGCTATGTCCGATGTGCACTAATAGAGTTCGGGTTGGATCTATCAAACTTGACTTGACCTATGGGTAAAGCAAGTTAGGCATGACACCACCTAGGCCAAGTATGAGGGGGTGCTTGATTCACACAAGGGAATAAGAATGAGAATGAGATTGATAAAAGTGGAGAATGAGAATGGGGGTTTCCCATTCCCCTCCTTTTGCTAGAGAATGACCCATTCTCATGTTTGGAGTAATGAATCCGTGGGACCCACCATTAATCCCTCAAACCAAACGCCCACTTTCAATTCTTTTCTCATTCCCCACTCTTATTCCATCCAACCAAGCACCCCCTGAACTCATTTCGTAACAGATATACTATGAATCGAGCAAGTTAGGCATGACATGAACTGATGCGGTTGAAATCCACCACCTCATATTATTGATGAAGTCATGAAACTTTCTTTTGTAAAAATATGGAACCGTCACATCAATGATCTCCCTAGAATCAGTCCCACAGATGAATTTTTCTTCAGCGATACAATTGTTTGTTGATCAAGTTTTCTTCCATAAAACGATAGGACATGTGGTAAAAAGGTGATTCGTTCACTTTCGGTGCTCCCATTAATCCGTCTCTAGACCAACACGGATGAAGTAAATCACGGATGACTACTAGCTGTTAGTACAGGTGACCAAGGTATAAGTGAAGGTTTGCTCGGATGCGTCGAATTTCAACCCCAAAACCTCATATGGTAATATCTCATATCTAAACTACAGCACCATCCCAAGGGGACTATAACACGATAGGACATGCATAGATAGATGCGCATGAAAGGGCTTTTCGAGACTCTTTCGATGCTTAAATAGAAAGAATAGCCAAACAGATCATTATTTTATATATGGAGAAAGGGTGCATCACTTCTATCTTCATCGAAGGCCACTATAACCATCGCATCAAACTAGCCTTCGTAACTCTCATGCACTCAAAGCTCGAGATCGGGTCATTAGCTTTTGATGATCCAGAGTTCAGGAGCTCAACAGGTATAATAATATTGATAAATATATTTTAAAAATAAGAAATATGTTGGAGTCATTTTAAATTGTATTTAAAATATATAGATTTAATATACTTGGCGACGCTTTGGACACGACCATGAGCGACACGCAGACGTAGCTTTGCCAGCTCGATTTTTCTACAAATATAATATTCCATTTATTCTCTCCCCTCCCGCCTACAGTTCAAACCCACGTCGCTATCCAAAATAAAATTAAAATCTCCCTCGCCACTCTCCCACTCTCGCTCACTCCCTCCGCCCTCCGTCGTCCGGTCGATTAAACTCTCCTGCCGGGAAAGTTTAATGTGTAAATCTCTCCCTCGCTGCCCTCTCTCTCCCTCGCTCGCTCCCTCCGTCAACGTCCTCTGTCGACCGTCGTCCCTCGTCCCTCGCGCTCCCGGCGGGAAAGTTTCACCGGCATCTTCAATCGCACAGTTGCTGCGAGAGCTTATTACCTCTCACCATTCGCAATGGTAAGTCGTTTCATTTTAATTTGATAATCCACACAATTATAGGGCGTTATAGTTATTAGAAGGATTATTGTTGTAACGTTCAGGGATGATGCCGGCTACAAATGGCTGCAGACTATAGCCAAGTGGGTTGCAGCGTAGCTGCTACATGTTGGAGTATCCACTAATTGGTAAGTCATTTTTGTGGCAACTACAATTTCTAACATATATTACCCCTAGAAATATATCAGCTTGGTTTAAAAATAGTTAAAAATATTATATAAAGATGCAACGTCTTTCCTTCGCTTCTAAACGTTGCATCAACTACTGCGCAGGAAATCGTCCTTGTAGCTGCTACAACTTGTAGCAGCTAACTTGGATTGATCGTCGTCGAAGGTCAGATCGATTTATGCTACAACATGGAAGGCCGACGGCTGCAACAACCGCATGCAGCCACTTGGACTTCCCTTTGCTACCATAAGGTGTAGCAGCTACATGGAGAAGTAGCTGCTACAAACGTGTACTGTTAACTGCTACACCTTGTAGCATATAACTCCCCATGTAGCTACGGCACCTTGTAACAGCTAACTTGGAAAGACATTTTTCTATTAGCTCTATTGTCTCGCAGAGATTAATCTAGTAGGCATATTTTTGATATGTTGCATATCAACTGGCTAAAAAAATAAATTAAAAATATTTCCGTTGCTGCAGCGCCCTTGGTTTGCTTTGCTGGTACACGTTGAAGCAGCTACTTCGACTAATAACCGCTACACCTTATAGCAGCAAATTTGGTGAGTCATTTTTCTAGTAGCTCTATTTTCTAGCAGAGATTAACCCAGTAGTCATATTTTTGATATGTTGTATATCAACCTGCTAAACAAATGGTTATAAATTATTTCTGCTGCTGCAGCGCCTTTGCTTTGCTTTGCTCCACACGGTGAAGCAGCTACTTCGACTTATAACTGCTACACCTTGTAGCAGCTAACTCTACATGTAGATGCCACAACCTGTGGCAGCTAACTAGGTAAGATATCTACTTTTAGTAACTATATTTTTTATCTTGATTAACCCTAAAAATATTTAATTGTCTTGTTATATCAACTTGTTAAAAAAATGATTATCAATTATGTCTGCTGCCGCAGCGCCTTTGCTTTGGTTTGCTGTGACGCGTTGTGGCAGCTACTTCGACTAATCACTGCTACACCTTGTAGCAGCTACCTCTATATTTAGCTAACTAGGTAAGTCCTTTTTTTAGTAACTATGTTTTTGAAAAATAATTTACCCTTAAAATATTTAATTGTCTCTCTATATCAACTTGCTAAAAAATAATTATAAATTATTTCCACCGATGCAGCGCCTTTGCTTTGATTTGCTGCGACGCGTTGGAGCAGCTACTTAGACTAATAACCGCTACACATTGTAGCAACTACCTCTACATGCAGCTGCCACGACCTGTGACAGCTACCTAGGTAAGATATCTGCCTTTTGTAGCCAAAATTTTTGTAGCTGTATATCAACATGCTTAAAAAATGATTTAAAATTATTTCCGCTATTGCAACGCCTTTGCTTTGCTTTGCTCCGACACGTTGAAGCAGCTACTTTGATTCATAACTGTTACACCTTGTAGCAGTTAACTCTACTCATAACTGCTACAGCTTGTAGCAGCTAACTCCCCATGTAGCTGCCACAAGTCATTCAACCTTTTTTTAGTAGACATAATTTGATATGCTGTATATCAACTTGCTAAAAAAAATTATTTAAAATTATCTCCGTTGCTGTAGCACCTTTGATTTAACCACTAAACTCACCGGCCAAAGTTTTAACCCCTAAACTCGTCGTGTGACAAATATTTCAAAGGAATTTCATTGATAGTTGATCGGTACCCCACGGAGTCTTCCTCAATCAACCTCATCGTGACGATTTGTTTCTCAGACAAAGTTGTGCCTCCATCGTAAGTATTATGGTAGGGTTTCTCATCCAAAGCTTCGCCTCCATTGATAGGTTGAATCTTTAGGGTTTTGATTCGTCTCCTAGCTGCTACAATGAAGTTTAATGTTTTTAGGTCGCTAATCAATTAGGGTTTACTTTGAGCGAATTAAGGGTTTTAAAAATATGTTTATCTTTGCTATCACATCTACTGTAGTTGACTGCTACAATGTTGGTAAACCCTATTGATTGATACGTTGAGGTCAAACCCCACACTCCCGATGGGCTTCTCATTATTATAGCAGCAACTTGACACTAACTGCTACAACGTGATCAATACCTATGTTGTATAATCTACTAATCATGTTGTACTACTTAAGAGAAATTATAGACATTGTTTTGTATCTAATTATGGTATAAAAATAATAGTTTCATGTATTTGGTTGACAGAACTAAATGGCGAGCCAAAGAACTGCTGCTTCCCGTGCATATCACAAGAAAGTGCACTGAAAAAGTAACTACCCTCACTTCAAGGGATTTATATGATCACTCTACATAAACGACCGACAGATGAAGATGATCAATGGAAGCCCATTTGCTTGGGCAGTAGCCATGCTTGAAATTGCAAATGTTTGAAGCCTGATATGAAATATATTTGACAATTGGGACGTTCAAGCCAGATGCTTCATCTTTCATAATAAGGAGATTAGCTTCACTAGGAAAGACATTTCATTGATTCTTGGACTCCTAGACCAAGGCGCTGAAGTAAATTTGCAACAGCATGCAACCACCACCCCACTATTTTTTCAACACTTCCATAATGTGGAGTGTACACAGAAGGAGCTAGAGACAGTAAACAACCTCCAACTACTGAATCTAATACTCTCTTTTGCCAATTTTTAATATTGTATTTCTTTATTACTATTTTATTTACTACTACTAGCAGTATATCTAGATTACCAGTACAATCACTAATAGATTGCGTAGATGATTTTACTAATTTAGGTAGGTATAATTGGTGTAAGGTTGTATATGACTAT
>JBBMJZ010198056.1:0-18434 GCA_037833815.1 Zingiber zerumbet
GCTACGTGCCGAAGAGTAATAGATCGGACTCGGTCGTCGAGCGGGTAGTGTTGCCGAACCGAACACTCGAGAGCATAGAGTCCGATCGGATAGAGCAATCGTCTAACCAAAGAAATCGACCAAGCAGTACAGTCGGGCAAGCAGTAAGGCCGACCGGACAATTCTATCAAACGGGCAGAAAGGCTGACCGGACAGTAAGGTTAGGCGGATAGTCAAGCATGGCGAGCAGTTCGACTGATCATACTGGGTAAAGCGACTGACCGGGATGTTGTGCCGAACGGTCGAACTGATAGAGGCCTGCGAGTCGCAGTTTCCTTGCAACAGATTTGTCCACCTCCGGCTGTACTTCGAGGCTTACAAGGGTCGTTTGTTTCCCAGGATACAACGGGCGACCGTGAATCCGACCAAGCATCGGTGGTCACGGCGAACTGAGTGGCACCTAATTGCTATCACGGACCAACCAAAGAAACCGACCAAGCAGTACAGTCGAGCAGGCAATAAGGTCGACCGGGCAATTCTATCAAACGGGCAGAAAGGCTGACCTGACA
The DNA here is from genome assembly GCA_037833815.1 of Zingiber zerumbet. NCBI lineage: Eukaryota > Viridiplantae > Streptophyta > Magnoliopsida > Zingiberales > Zingiberaceae > Zingiber > Zingiber zerumbet. Next base: position 549 of record JBBMJZ010198056.1, read on the forward strand.
GTAAGATCGGGTGAACAGTCAAGCAGGGCGAGCAGTTCGATCGATCAGACTGGGTAAAGCGACTGACCGGGATGTAGTGCCGAACGGTCGAACTGACCGAGACCTACGAGTCGCAGTTTCTTTGAAACAAATTTGTCCACCTCCGGTTGTGCTTCGAAGCTTACAGGGGTCGGAGAGCTTCTGTTGCTTTTCGTGGTAAAGCACATCCATGTGTGAGAGAGAGTTTCTCCCCATGTATTTGTTCACATCCTCAATGCATGTAAATTAATATAAACCAACTTACATGTCATGAAACTCCCAATGTGGGATTAAAGTCTCATTCAAAATAGAATTTCTTCTTTTCCACCTCTTCTTCATTCACACATATTCAATATTTATCTCTAGATTAATACGAAAGAGATAAGTTATTGAGTGTTAAAAGTAATTAGTACATATGAGAAAAAAAAAATCAGATGGGCCGAGTTTTTACTTAAGATCTCATATAGTAACATTACATATCCCGAGAAGACGTATAACATTGAATCTCGAAAATTAATTAGGTGGGTTGAATAGTTATGCATCTGAAGGAGATTTAATTGCCTTGTTTAACTATGGTCCGACATGAATCTATAATCTAATGTATTTCTCTATATAGGTTTTTTTTATAAAAAAAAAAATATCATTTTAAGAAACATGATAATAAAAAATAATAAAAAGAATAATTTATCTAAGTTTTAATAGGTTTTTAAAAAGACCCTAATAATTTATTAATATCAAATCGCCCTTTGGAAAGAGATTTGGTGGTCATTTAAAATGGTAAAACAGGGTGGGTACGTACTGAAAATATTTCGACAATAAAATATAAATAGCAAAGCATTCTGAAAATTTTCCAAATAAATAATATATCACAAATTATCTCAATTTTATTATTAAGGCATCATTTTATAATTTTTTTTATTTAATGTATAAGATTGTTATGCACGGTAGGTATTCAAGTTAAAATTAATAAACAACAAAGAAAAAAAGTGGATTTTTAAATTATTTTCATTATGTCGGACTAATGTCACCAATCAATTAATGCTGGTGCTATATTCACTAGGCCTCCGGTGCTAACTCCGCTAATAAGTACATAGGATAATGCTTGTGCTATATTCACTATGCCTCCGGTGCTAACTCCGCTAATAAGTACATAGGATAATGACTATAATGATTGGGGTTGAAATTTAATGGAAGATTTTATCATTTCTATGGACTTCACTCATACATTTGTCAATTTGGGATTCTGTTGAACTCTCTTTCAATGATGTGAAATAGTTGTGAGAGAGCCACTAATGTGACGGTACGACGCTTGTATTATATTCACCATACTATATTGTATATATATTAAATCCTACATGCACCGGGATAAGGTTGAGTTAGCTATTATAGACAGAACTTATTATAATAAGCAGGGGTCAATTCTCAGTAAAGTTGAACGAACAATCCTCCCCGTAGTGACCAACTATAGCTTCTTGATTTACCTCCTCAACCATATGAAGCCATTGGATGACGAATTCTATCTTTTCACTACAATACATATGAAATTATACCTCTAATACTTTAAATAAATGAAGTAATAATTATAAGACCAATGAAATTCTCAATTGCCAAAAGCTCTATTTCTTGTACTATCGAACGCATGTAATTTTCATCCATGCATTATTTTTTGGATATGGTCAAACCCAAATAGTTTTATACTTCTATGATATAGTTAAGATTTTTCTAAATGAACAAGAACTAAGAAGAGTTGTGCAATAACTTACAGGTACAAAAGAAGAGACAAAGTCAGGAGTTTTCTATAATGAACTACACGTTTTTTATTGGTTTGGGAAGTTAACTAGAAGAGACGAACTGACGAAGTCAGGAAGACCGAGCGAAGGGTTAGGCTCAACATGTACAAATTGCTAGGAGAGTGAGAGAAGTGGAGGATTGACTGCAAGCTTACAAAAAAAATTAAATGACCGAGATGATCGTTGCAAAATTTAATAGAACAAATCATATCCAACTCCCATTGGATGACATGGAATTGCTGGAAGAACATTAGTTCTGGAATGAAAGAGTTCTTGTTGAGTACACCAACAAACACATCGCCTGCGACATGCCGGTAAACCAATTTTTTTGTCATTTGATTGAATTCAAGCCAATGGGAGTTGGCATAGAATATACAACTCAAAATTCTTTGGGTTTCAGTTCTAAATAGATACGACTTTAAACTAGAATTTTCTCCTCTGATCCATCAACTACTTCTTGGAGACATAAGCATAATACTGTGCCATAGGAACCACAAAAGCAATCACCAGCAAACCTCCGACAACAAGTGTAAACTGTCCCCGTTTCTCTTCAGTCTCTTCTCTAGATTTGAAGTTGGATTCACGCTTGTTATCCTTGAATGTAGGTCCTCCAGGATCTGGCAGCCCATCAATGGCAGCAACTAAACGTTTTGCAGAAGAGAGTACAGCCTCGTTGTATTTCTCATCTGTAGCTAATACTGCAAGACAATAATAACTATGAGTAGTACTTGCAATTTTAATAATCAGAATGCAAGACAATAATAAGTATGACCCCGGTATTTAAATTTTGATGATCAGAATGCAAGACAATAACAGTTTCCATAAATACTTTTCACTGGCTAGTTCCTGATTTCTGATCTCAAAAGAAGGAAAATTTTCGAGAACATATATAGCACATTAGAGATATTGATCAGAAGCGGAAGATAGATTTTTTTGTAGCTAAAGGGTAGTACGTGTAACGAATTAGAAAGATGAGACAGATGAAGCTACCCTTATTTCTAAATGTCAGTGTTCTTAAAATGCTTGCTTAAACTTAACTAAAAAACATAGAATAAATGCTTTGTAGAAAATGCAGCTAAATTAATATATAAAAGAATGTCACCAAGTTCAGGAGTCTGGCCTGTTGTTTCAATTTGAAATAAAACCATTAAATGAATACTTCCTTTTGTTAATAATTGTTTTGAGTTATTTTAAGTTTAGTAATTCAGAGTTTCAAGCAAAGTCATGTTTAAACAAAAAGAATTGGTCGGATATCAATGCATCCTTCAGCAGTAAGATTTTGTGGATGCTGACAATAGATAGAAACATATACTGTAAATCATTGTTTTTCCCCCAATAAAGATTTTGGGTGGACCAACTGTCCTTCCAATATACTTTTTTTTATCAATTAGATATGATGCAATGTAGTGTAAACCAATAATTGTAGCAAACCTATAGTTTCTAATAAGTATCAGCTCTACACGTGGAAATTTATCAATTCTATCATATTTCACCCCCTATGTTGACAGGATCTAGATGGAAATTTCATACTGAGTAGGGAAATTCAACTCAATTACTTGTTACCGACACAACACAAAAGAATGGATGTCATTTTTAGTTTGTGCGTTAAGAGCAAGCCATAGAACAATGACAATTGATGGGCAATAAACTCTTCCTTGACAATGCAAATCACAGAAGAGTTGTATCACTGAGGAAATTAGCCAGACCCCTGGTACACACCATTGGGGTGAGCACACTATGATCGCCCATTACTACGAGTGGACAAGTCACCATTTTGACCTGTTGGCGGTTAAAATTTCCTAACACTGAATGCCTTCGAAGAAAAACAACTACAACAACAAAAAACGAAGAAATCCTACCAGGAAGGTTCTCCGACACAGTCGCATCAAGAATAGTATCTCCAACTGCTTGAATGAATGCAGGTCCTCCTGTGATTGCCCCTTCCTTTTGAGTGGTAACCAATACAACTAGCCCTTTGTTGTTCCCTTCTTCAACAGTAGGATACCATTTCTCGAGCACCTGATCAGCATACTCAAAAGCGTCTGCTTTACTCTGCAAATCAAAGTCATTGGATGCGTTTAGATGAAGGAAACAACACATCTCTGTGTCTAAATGATATTGCCAATCAAAATGCACACATATTCTCGCGACTTACGGCCACGGAAATATCCAGAGAGAACACAATGAAAACCTAGAAGAAACCCTATCATTTCTCTCAAGTAAGCTGCTCACCGTGAGCTTGCGGACAGTGATAAAATTGATGTGGAGATTCTTCCTCGACTCCAGATCAGACAACAAGGTATTCAGATCCGACTTAGTCACACGGCTGAGGACGCCGGCGTCATCGAGGATGTACTCCTGCGGGGGGCCCTCGTTCAGCACGTCGAACTCCGAAGCAGCGGCAGGGAGATCGAAGGAGGGGACGGGGCAGAAGTTGATGGCGAGCGATAGGGCAGCGGCTGCCAGGCCATGGTGGAGGTGGGAGATCCAGGTCTTCTTGGAGGAGGAGGAAGAAGAAGAAGAAGAAGAAGAAGAGGTAGAAAAATTGTTGAGTGCGCAGGCGAAGGATTTGGAGAGAAGCGGGAGCTTGGGTTGCTTAGGGAATGAGTAGGGCTTGGGGTTGAAGAGAGGGGTGAAGGTGGAAGGTGAGAGGATGGTCTCCATTGAAGGAGGGACGAAGAGGAGAGGGAGCCGGCAGGAGATGGCCGAAAAGGGAAGCGGTTGTGAATTTTTAGGCAGTTGGATGTTTTTTTCTTTTCAAAATAAAATATAATAAAATAAAAAGTTTTCTGGTAATGGATTTGATGAGGAATTGGAGCGGTGTGATTGGATGGCTAGGTTTTTTATTCGGATAAGGCATTTTGTCTGTAATGAATGAACTTCGAGGCGATTTATAAATACGACTAAAAATATGGAGCACCTTTATAACAACTAAACTAAGTATTCAAATCCCATGGCAAGTGCAGTGACACCTTAGGTAGGTAAGAATCGAATTTTAGTGTCCATAAATTAATGGATATACCGTGTTGGCATGTACAATATGGTAAAATGTGAAATCGCTCGCCCCCAATGTTTCCACCGCACCCGACCTAAGGTCATTACGAGGGAGATAAATCACAGCATCCTGAGCAAGCATGTGGCGAGGTGAGTTGCACGAGGACCGGGGATTTACACCCCGTGTTGGCATGTACAACCAGGAAAAAGAGAAAGGAGGTAGATTGAATTGATCAATTAAAATGATACAGCCATATAAGACCATGCTTGACAAAACAATTAAAAGCTAGAATATGAGCCATAATTAGACTCGCACATAAACTAGTTGGGAGTCCGTTTCAAACTTTCTTTGGTCGTACAGTAATGGCAAAACTTCTTCCACATGATGTTATGTGGAACTTCATTATGAACTGCGTCTTGGAATTTATCCAAGTTCGACTGTCCAGAACATTGAGTGAAGTGGACTTCACCAGTGATATTGAGTGTGATCCAGAGATACTGCATCCTTCTGCAAAGTTAGAGTCAATGCCAAATCACACAAATGAAAAAGAATCTTTGTAGGGGTTTTATATTCAGCTTACCTCAAATGATAGCCCAAAATTTCTTGCGGCAAACTAGCACAGGCTCCATCTTCTTTTCCTCATTTTCTAACATGTGCAATGTGAAGTCCCAAAGGAACTTGGGTGCCAGATTTCGGACTGTGAACACAATAGACTCCTCGTCTCTGATTATAATAAAGCCCTGGATATATACAGAAAAAAAATGGCAATTTGGTAACTAAATAAGGCCCTGGATATATGTGGCACCATTTATGTTCAGGTTTGTTGGTAGTGCACATGAAAAAAAAAAAAAATGCAGAAGCCAAATTGAAGACCAATGTGCCTTGGCGAAGCAAGTATTTTGACAGTGCAACCAATTTTGTTCGCATTAAAAATAATGTAAGACTATCATGCAAGGACGTTCCAATCCAGAATAAAGGATAACCACTTTTCTTTCGAATTATGACAAACATTTTTTGTGAAGTTCATGTAAAGTTTATACACTGTAACTAAATAACTAAAAGTAACAAAATTATACCTGAGGACGGATTATGCGATCCATCTCTAGCATGATATCTTCTATACCACAACCTTCCACATGGTCTTTGTAATGAGAAAAAAGATGAAAAGCGTGGAGCAGATCATATGAGCGTGGGTATGTTGAGAATGGGACACACCTATAACACAAATTTTAAGCAATGTAATATCTAAAATGACAAAACTATTTACTAATAATAGAGACAAGTTGACAACCTACCAATCATGATATGCACCAATCAACCCACGGTCATAAATGGCAGACAATGTGTTACTCATGGTAGCCGGAACAATATTCATCACCCACATAGGCAAGGCACTTAATGCCACCGAAAATCCTCCATAATAAGCATTCATGTCCATGACATTTCGTATTTCAGTCAGGTTGACACCACTCAACTTCAAATATTCACTAACTTGTTCTTGCCAAAATCTATTATTCTTGTCAAATTTCTCCGGAGTGACCCCTGCTGGAGATATGACATAGTAAATATGATGTCGATAAAGTATGATCTTTGAAAAATAAAACTTTCAAAATGTCCATTTTATGTAGGCTGTAGATCAACGGCAATTTTCCTGGAATCAAATACATATCTATGTTTATATTGGAACTCAAAATCAACAGCTGAGAGCTTTGAATGGGAGATCCACACTCTTCAGAATGATCTAGGGTTAATTAGTGCCTAAAAATCAAAGTACTTTATCATGTTACAAATGTTACATCCAGTGGAAGAAAATTGAAAATGAACTATTGTTAGCACAAATAGTTAATACAATTTTTATAACACAGATCAAAGTTCCAACTTAGCAAATTATAAAGAGCAGCTAAAAACTTGGATGCTGCAATTGATATATCGCAAAGCAAAGTTTCCACATGTTATGTTTGATGAATGGGTAAGATACACAGAAAATTGGTTTCCCTGATTTACAATATCATGTAAGAACATAATGTTTTACTGCAGAACATCAAAAAAACATAATGTTGATTATTCAGAAATCATCAAGTACAGATTTTCCATGCAAGTGATGTACAATAAGCATCAATTGAAGAAGCCAAAAACAGCATTGCTTGAGCAATAAATTTAGATTTCTATTTGACATGGAAAACCAAAGAACAAAGAATGATGATATAACTAGCAGTATGACTATGGTGAGCATGTAGAATGGATCAAGTAAAGACTGTAAGTAAAGAAACAAATCTGATTAAGAGAAAGTGAGAGTGAACAGTTTTTTGATTAAGGATGTATTTAGGAGAGAAGCAGTTGGAAATCTTTAAAATGCATTCTAATTCAATATTTTTTTTCAACTAAAACTGGTGAAGTTCAATAATATTAAAAATGACAAAGGAGATATCATTAAAAGGATAAATAATGGAGCATTGAAATGGAGAAAAATTCGAGATTCAAGACTTCGGTGAAAGGAGACAGAATATAATACCATGTTTATCTCATAATTGAGTTGGTTTTATGAGTAATATGTACCAACATATTTTATGGGATTCAGTGTTGAATACTCAGGAAACATGTAGGTGGAGCTTTAAAAAAATTCAGAGGTACTACTTTCTATCAATTAAGGTTGTGATAGATACTTTTTAGGAGTAACTAAGGCTGTTTCCTTCAATAGATGGAAATAGGCTGGAGAAGGGGAAGAGGGGGAAACAGGAAAAGAAATATGGACAGAATTGATCCCCTCTGAATCTCTTAAAATGCTCCACAATTCAAGATGAAATGAACTGCAGATAATTATATTTTTTAAAAAATAAAAATTTATTAATAATTATTTTAAAAATCTTTTTTTAAAAAAGTTTTGGAAGAATGAAATTTAATAAATTAATTATCCTTTTCCTCTTTTCACTCAAAGGAAAATGATGGGAAAGAAAATTGTGTAAGTTCTTTCCCTCGAGGAAACAATAGAAGGGAATCGCTATATTATTTATGTTCTACCCACTTTCTTTCTCTTTTGACATTTCATTCTTCCACACTTATTAACCCTCCTCAAAGACAGTATAAATATAGCTTGTTAGATGATAAAATAAAATATAAGATGAGAGGAACATGTTCAAAGATGACTAATATATTCTACTATTAAAAACGTTGAAATGGTGAAAAGCAATGGTATGAAAGGCCCAGCAAAATCAAAAATATATATATACTTCAACGTAATTGGAATTGATTTGAAAATCTTAGATAGCCTTCAATATATAGTTCAACGGCAAGATACAATACATGTAGGAAAAACAGTAATTCACAATTATTTTATTTTGAAATCGTAAAGAAGTGCTTCTAATGTGCTCAAGCCACAAGCCATGATGAGACACAACTGTTAGAGAAAACTCTTCACAAAAACTTGAAGACGGAGTTTCATAAGTGGGGAACCAAAATTATATACTTTTCAGATAACTTGCCCTCAGTCTAGGTGTGGAAAATCATAAGCTTACAACTAAAAATGGCCGAGAACTGATATGAAGAAAAAGCATAGATGCAACAGGATTCTCAATTCAAATCCCAAAAATTACAAGTTCAAAGAGCCAAATCAGAGAGTTTCATAAGTCCAAGCACAATTGAAAAACATAGAATCAAATTATAGAGTAGAAATGTATAATTAGTTCCAAGCATGTTGAATTATGCTAAAAGATAGTGTGTTTGCATTCAACAGTATGCGGTAGTTATGTTCTAAGCAGCCGATAAGAGCGCAGATGATGCAGATGTAGCTAGTTAGTTCTAAGCATCTAATCCTTGTTTTTTTTTTCATGTATAATTTCCTTTATTGATCTGCTACTTATTATCGATGCAAGTTTAAGTAATAAGGGTCAACGATAAAACGTCAACATAGCTAAATAAACATGGAAAAGGCAAATACGAACTTACCTATCTTTTCCAGACTTCTTGAATATACTGAAAGGCGTTCTGGTCTAGGAGGGAGCTTTTCAAAGTATGGTTGGTCAGGATTGAATCTAAGGCAGTTCCTTAATGGACTTCTCCATGAAGGAACAGGATCCTCTTCTGGTTCGCACAAAGTTAACAGCTTCCTCTCTGCATTTTGCTGTCGGCATAAATCATCTTCTGGTTTGACCCATATAGCAGTCTGGACTTGTTGAGCAATGAGTTTCCAGCACATTGCAGAAGTCAGATTGGACAGCTTTTTCCAAATCGTCGGAAAATCTTTGTCTTTCCTATATGCAGGAGGAGCAGAATAGACAAAATAACCGTTTGGGCGTAATAAACGATCAACCTCTTTGAGCAGTATGCCATCTGAAACATCCAGATACCAATCTATCAGATCAACTATACATTCAGTGTCTATTTATAACCTAGCAAAACAAACTATGAAACTGATCAGAAGCTTTAGATTAGAAAAAACTATCTATCAAACTACCAAATCATATTGATCTCCTGAAATGGCAAATGAAAAACTAAAGCAAGCAACCTCCTGAATTATTTATGTACTGCTGCCTAATCCCACCATTTTAAGCAAACCAAAGAAGATTGTAGGTTTCTGGTTTCTTAGAAAATATGGTCAATTTTATATAAAGATAGAGCTCCATGTTTGTTATCTCAACTTAACAAATACCACTAAGACATTATTATCTAATTCTCAAAACATTAGCCTGTATAAAATAAGAATGTGCAAAGATATATCAGACTGAGCTAGACTATCTCATTTAAATCATGATTCGGTATATTACCCTGGTATCAAACAAGAAATACTCTAGACATGTGAAATGATCAATGTGATAGATCAATCATTTCCCTCAATTAATTATTGAATCAGGTAAAGCATGAAACTTAGAACTCGGTTACACTAGACCATAGGGTCCTTAATTGACATACATTCACATTTCCAATTCTTCTGTGGCCCATCCTTTAAATATATATACTATGCCCATACACATACAAGCATATGTGTGCATTGAAATTATACCAAAATAATGAAATTTTATATTTTTTTCTACTCATTCTATTGCGACAGACACAAATGAAAGGGTAAAAACAATATAAAATGATTATAACAAGAAATGATGATGTAGAGATTAGAAAGTTACGAAATTTATTCACAAAAGAATGATGCAGTTCAAATCCTCTTTGGGAACAAAAAACAACTACTTTCCCTAGTAGGGTCATGGCTTTCAGTATCATGCAAGAAAATTTATTATTTTTACCCTACGGTAAGCTTAGTTATCACCTCTTAAAACTTTCCACTAATGAGTATTATATTTTCTAGTGTTCTAGACATTTAGAGTATCCTTCAATCAGTCACTTCCTATCTGCCTTAGCACAAACCTCATAAATAAAATTGTTACATAGGATTCTTACTCCAAACACAAGCCACAAAAATGTTGACATTTCACTAGACAAAATGAGAAACAAAAAGTGCAGATGCTTGCAAATTATAGGAATAAAACATTGAAAGATGATTCTGCAGATTGAAGGAACTTTCAATGTTTGAAGTGATCTTTTGAACATGAATGACATATATTCAAACTTTAAAAAACCAATTGAGTCTTGGAGCTAACTTTATTAAAAATAATTATATAGATGTTTTCTTCATTCAATTAGTTATCCAAACTGTTGTAGAATATCAAGCAAGATCAGGCATAGTGAATTAAGAGGCAAGAAACCACTTGATACGAGAGACAAGGATCGTAATGTGATTAGCATAATTCAAAATATCACGAAAGAAGAGTAACAAAATTAATAGAAAAATGCCAGCAACTTAAAAAAAACTATCTATATCAAAGGGGGAAAGGAATTTTTACTGGTAGGTAATGAGAACATAATTAAGAAAACGATACTTCTGTAATCAACAATCATTTACTAAAGTGCATTATATACCAAAATATAAGGATTAACAGCACACCATGTTTTATTATTGATGACGTGATAAAAAAGACGTTGACAAAGGCTCTTCTCAAGATGAATATGAGAAAACAGTACCATCTTCATGCCAATCAACACGGCATCTTGAACAATGAACCATCTCAAATGAGTTGCTAGGAAATGGTAATTGTTTTGTAGCCAACACTGCTATCATTGCCCCAATTCCTCTCTCTAGAGCAAACTGAATCTGATTCTCGTGCCCATCTTTTGGAGCAAACGACATAGTGTGGATGTCTAAGGGAAGCAGATAAGCTGAGAAGCTGGCAACCCCACAACCAACATCCAAGACTTGAACAACTCCAGCTGTACGAAGATCACCTGTTTCATTAGTTGTCATGTTTCCCAGCCTGCATACTCAGCAATTGGACATGTAGGTTTATCAAGATTTGGATTGCAAAAACAGATCAAATCCCGACTATTGGAAGATTTTTTTTTTCCCCAAACATTATACCAATAGAGTTCGAACCGAGAAATTACCTCTGAATATACTCGGCCGCCCCATGCTTGAAGTGGGTACCTCCTCCGGGAAACCACCACAGTTTCCCCTTCGCATGCACCCAATTCTGTCCCCCTTTTACCTCTGCGAGGCGCGAATGATTCACGTTGCTACGCCACACATAGTCACTGCTGGTAGGCCACCTTATGGGTATCTTGTAGTCAGCCGGCGGGGGCACCAAGCAAAACAATCTGCTCTCCGCTGGTGGGCAATGGCTCTCGAGCTCTTCTTTCTTCGAAATTCTCGAACTTCGGATCAAACTTAGCGTGTAATTTGCATCGTGACAAGGAATGTGCTCATTGTACTCAACAGGGCAGACATTGACGCCTGTCGGTGGGATCGAAATCGACTTGGTCCTGTACGTGAGAACGACTCGGTTCGGGAACCCCGTTTCGTCTGCAAAAATAACCTCCGGTCATGCGGCCGGATCTAGAAGATTTCCACAGAAAGATGAGCGAAGGCGAGAAAGGGTACCTCGCGAAGGAGGAGCGGACGAAGAATGACCGGAAGGGAGAGTGCTGGAGCGGAGGACGGTGGCGGAGAAGAGGGTGCCGGCGTAGAAGGAAGCGACCATGAGGAGGAGCGCAATCAAGATCAACTGACCAGATTTGGAATCGAACGCCACCGACAGATTTCCCATCCCGCACGCTCTGCTGTCGATGTCGCCGCTGCTCGCTCGATGTGCCGGATAAAACTCGTCGAGGGCGACGGATGGGAAGGAAACAGATCTCAGGTGCCTTAGTTTTGTGGGAAATTTACAAAATATTCAGTGTCTTCTTTTTATTTTTATTTTTATTTTATCCTGCACGCTTTGGCATTGAATATTCTATTTAGAAAAAAAAAATACATGTTCATTTTATACAAGAAAATTATTAATTAAGTTTCTCATCACTTTCAGATTTTGATTATACTCCTCTTTACTTTAATGCAACAATAAATAAATAGTTACCCGTGTATGGTACATGAAGCTTTTTTTTTTTAATCTCATGTAATGACCGAGTTAATAATGAATAATTTTTTTAATAAATAAACATAAATTGATATACTATAAAAATAAAAATTAATAAATTAATTATTTTTTCTAACTTAAAGAAAAAAAACAAAATACTCATTACAAATTCACATATGAATTTCTCAATAAATAAATTGTTAGGGTTTCCAATTGAATAGTGATTAAAATAATAATTATGATTATGGATAATATTCGCCATCATTATTTCCGATCAAATTGATTTGCCATTTTAACCTTCGAAGTTGAAACGTTCTAACTAAGCCAATAACCACGGTTAACTTAATTTATAAGGTTAAAATTGCAATTGGCTATAAATACCCCCACAAATCTCCTAGCAAGTCGAAGGCCAAGTTTTGAGGTATTTTTTCTCGGCTTTGTGCTGTGACCACCAATTCACCCCCAATCCGCACTTTTGTGATCGGCGATCGATCTTCCGATGATCTAAACCGCGCTAGATCCGACCTGGTAAGCTCCGATCCTTATTGCGGCGCTCCATGCAATGAATTGCCTTGTCTCCGCCTCATCTATGGCGGTGTTTTCATCCGATGGATTCAAATCTCTTCCTGGTAGACCCTTTGGAAATTCCATATTCAAGTTTCCGCTTGATCGAACATTGGGCGCAGATTTAACCCAACTGATGGGTTTTTTCCCCCTCAAAGCTACTGTGTTCTGTGTCGGAAATCGTTCCAATTTAACTTTTGCGCGATAAATTTTAAATGTTGAATGTGTTTGTTTGCTCGTTTGTTGATTTCTTTATTTTTGTTCTGTAGAACCGATTTGTTGGTGGAGGAAATTGCTATTCGAATGACTCAATTGCCACTTTGATATGTGATTTTGTTCCCAATTTTTTTTGGGCCAGTCGGAGTGGCATCCCTTGAGAAATTCTGAATGCTACTATATTTTATGATTGTTACGATTGAAAACTGTGGTCAGACTCTTAGAGGATCCTTGCATTTCTGAATATTGTTTGTTTAATTTATTGTATCGATGGGGTACCGATTCTGTAATCTTGATATACAGGTATCAATTTGTGGCTCTGCCCGAAGCTACAATGGCGTCAAAGGCAACAGTTGACGAAAATGGCACTCTCGAATCACCTTCTATAGCCTCTCAAGATAAGTGTAGCAGGAACAAGAGAAAATTTCCGACGGATTCCCCAGCCCTGGACACTCTTGATCCTTCCCTTATGGAAAGTGCAAACCATGACTATGGGCCATTTCCAACTGAGGCTTTGAGCAGTCGAGATCTCGACAATCATATCAGCTTGTGTAGTACTTGTAGAGGTCTTATGCATAGTCTCAAAGAGGTATTATATTTGAAAGATGCAAGAGAATCCTACTGGAGTGGCATGACAGAAACCCACCTCGAGGAGGTTCTTCTAAGTAATTTGGACGCGGGATACGAATCTGTAATTAAAAGGATTACCTCTTATGGATACAAAGAGTCTATTGCAATTAATGCTCTGTTAAACATTGGTCATTGCTATGGTTGTAAAGACCCTGTTGTGAATATCGCTGAACATGCTCTTGAGTACCTAGCAAGCGGAAAAGCAGTGGATGTTTCTGAGAGAGAGAATGGACCTGAGCAGATCAGAAAGTTGGAGAAGAGATTATTGGACGACATGGTTGGTGTACTTATCGAGATGAGACCTTTCTTTGGTAGAGGAGATGCAATGTGGTGCCTGCTAATGTGTGATATGAATCTTTCCCTTGCATGCAGTATGGATAGTGATACTTCTAGTTGTTCAGGATACAATGGCGTTTCAGGTCCTTCTGCTTCTCAGTTAAACACCAATTGTAATTCCTATGGTTCTGGTCCAGTTATGTCCGAATGCAATGTTCCTGCTGGTGCGTCACAATCTTCAACTCATCCTCCATGTTCCTCTAGAGATGAAACCTCGAGTTTGACAAGCAATGCTGGTTTACCTTCTTCGCAATTCTATGCCTCACGCACTGTGCATGGTTCATACAGTCATTCAGGAAACTTGAAGGAGAATTCACTATCTTCTACTAAATCTTTAGAGGAAAATCTCTTCTCTCATGCTCTACCTATATCTTCTTTTCCACGTGAAAAATCTGCTGGAAGTAAAAAATGGCATGCTAGTACTTCTAGGGCTCGGTGCCGATCAAATCAATCTAATAGGAATAGCCGAGTTCATGCTGATAGATCAGGTTCAAAGTTAACCAAAAATAGCAATTTGGCTAATGTTTTATTACACAAAAAGAATAAATCTGTTTCAGGTTTTATTAGTGATCCAAAATCCACTCCCTTAAAACTGGATAAAACAGTTGAACTGGTCTCTTCAGAATCAGTTGCAACTCAGAACTTCTCTTTTACTGCTGGTTCATCTAACACAGTAGCAACTGGCTTGGATAAAATCAGTAAGAACCCTTCCTCACCTCCTGCAAACTGTGATGCTTCCTTATCACTTACTACTGATACTTGCCATAATGTCACTGTTGGAAAAAATGGTAGTTATAACTCCACTAGGAGCAGTTGCAATGCTAATCTTCTACACAGCCAGGTTAGCTCAAACTCTACATCTATGAATGCCAAAGATGAACTATTGGTAAAATTACTCTCTCGAGTAGAGGTATTAAAGACTGAGTTGCAAGACTGGACAGACTGGGGACAACAAAAGGTGATGCAGGCTGCTCGTAGACTCAACCAGGACAAGGTTGAACTTCAAAACCTGAGGCAAGAAAGAGATGAAGCATCTCGTCTCCTTAAAGAAAAGGAGACGCTAGAAGTTAGCACGATGAAGAAAGTAGCAGAAACAGAGTATGCATGGTCAAAAGCCTGTTCCCATTATGAATCTTTAAATGCTAATATTGGGAGGCTTGAAAATCAGAACCACAAACTGAGGCAGGAATTGGAAGTTGCTAAGGCACATGCTACTGAATTAGCCATCAATTGTCAAGACGCATCAATGAGGGAAATCATGACACAAAAAAAGAAGCACTCTTGGGAAAAGGAAAGAATAATGCTTGCTGCGGAGCTTGCAACTGAAAAACAGAAGTTGTTGTATGTTACCCAGAAGTTTCAAGAAGCTAACGAGTACCGTGACCAGTGTGAGGTAATTATCAACTGTGATTGTGCAGTTTGTTGTGAGATAATTTTCTTGTTTCTAGTAGTGCTTATTTTAATAATTTTGTGAATGCTAGTCATTGTTCTCTATCATTTTCCCCCTTTTTGATTTGAAACCATTCCTTTATTACATTGAATTGAGCAACAGAGAAATACTTGGTAAACTGTGATATCTAAGTCGATATGCTTTATGATTGCTATATTGTTATAAATGAAAGGTAGCATTACCTTGCACATTATTAACTATAACTAAAAGCAATAGTAAGTTGATTTCATCATTCATATGTTCTCCTTGTGTGTTCCTTCTTCCCACAATTACTATTCTAAGAACCAAATGTTATTTTATATTAACAGGAGAAATTCAGACTTGTGAACAAATTGTAACAGAATGCTGTAATTGTGGAATCTTAGAATTAAGACAATTATTGATTAGTTGCCTCAAAAGCGAAGAGGTAATTGTTGGAAAGCATTCACATCATTAGTTAGCCAATAATATTGTTTTCATTTATGTTTTTAGCATTCTACCTGAGGCTCATTCTTAATTGACACGTCTTTGGTTTAGAACAAAGGTGCAATCAAGTTTCAAGAGAATTTTAAATAAAACAATTTTAGTGTATATATGTTCGTGTGCTAGGGCATCCCAACAGCAGTACTGACAAGTAATAAGTCATGTTGAACTAAGAGATTATTTATTCTAACAATTATGATGTGTGTGTTTAGATATAGAATACATGTCTGACTGTAAATATTTGTAACTTACACAATACATTGAAGTCATCCTTGAAGGAAAACAATTTTTTAGACCAGAGAAATGGTCAAGGGAAGAACCGAGTGTGTTTTAGATGCCAGAGACCCAGATAATTTATTCTCCAATACCTTGGCTCATTTATAGCTTCTGTCACTTTTCTATGATACACTTTCTTAGTAAAGTTTGGTCATTTGAGTTGTTTTGAATATGTAACTCTGGGTGGTGGTTCACTTAAAATATAAATATTACAGGATAGGTGGAAACTTGAAGTTAAGGCAAGGCAAGATATCCTCGTGCAGGTTGCTGCTGAAAGGAATGAACGCGAAAGAATAGAAACTTCGGCTAAATTGAAGGAATCAGCCATGGTATCAAAGGCGGAAAGTGATTTACAAAGATACAAAGAAGAGATCAGGGGCCTTGAAGACAATATTTCAAAATTGAGAATTAATAGCTATCCAAAAATCCCCGGACTTAGTTGGGACACGAATGGTCATTCTAATGCTGAAGTATTGGATTCCGATGGATCTGACAATGAAGTCCCGCGTGATAGAGAGTGTGTAATGTGCTTGACCGAGGAAATGTCAGTTGTTTTCCTTCCCTGCTCCCATCAAGTTGTTTGTGCAAAATGCAATGAATTGCATGAGAAGCAAGGGATGAAGGATTGCCCTTCTTGTAGGACTCCCATTCAGCGAAGGATCCATGTTCGCTCACTTTAATCTCAACCTGCAAATGCTGTCTTTAGGTCAAGGTTTGAGTCGTAGTTTGAGGTTTGATACTGAATATGGACGTTGTTCCTTTTATTCTCTTTCCTTTTAATCGTTAAAGCATTGAGACACCATTGAAGTGTAATTTCGTTCGTCCTTTTGTTTTCTATTACCTCTTTCTTTTTGTTTGAATAGCACATATTACTTATCCTCTCACTGTTGTCGTGGACATTTTAGTCAATGGAAGAAAAATAAATATGATCGATATCAACTTAGTGGCATAAAAGTGAAAATTATGTTTTCAGTCTTGTAACCTGTATTTTTTTTAATTTTAATCCTGTTACGAGTTAATTTGTATTACTAGTCTTGTAACTTGTAATATTTTTCAATTTTAGTCTTTTTTCTTTCAAAATTAAAATTTTTCAATAAAAAATGTTGAGTTGTAAATTAAATTTAGGGATTTTAATTTTTTATGACCCATGTGGTTTTTATATTCCAACCATAGATTAGATATTTTCAGTTGAAAAATTTTAATTTTGAAGGAAAAAAAAAACTGAAATTAAAAAATATTATAAGTTATAGGATTAAAAACGTAAATTAATTCGTAATAGGAGTAAAATTAAAAATTTTCAGCATAAAAATATGGGATTGCAGCAGGGCAGCTGATGGTTTTTGGAACTCTTACCAAATCCCCGTCGCTTGTTTCAATGCCGTACGAGTGGCGGGCCTCACGTTTCTTACCAATTGGCTGACTGCTTGGACGGTAGGTCACCCCCTGAATACCTTTACTCAAAAGATTTTTTAAAAAAATTAAAAATTATAATAGAAAATGCACTTCCCCATAGCAGTACTATCATCCTTCACTCCTGCCTATTCCTTTTTACCCCTTGACAATGACTGAATCCGTACCCAAACATGCATGCATCTGGTTCTACCAGACCGGGGGGCGGGAGCAACTCGACCTTCAGAGTTCAGATGCCCTCAAAACAAGCAGCAGATTCTCTCTCTCTCATGCGACCCATGGAATTCCCAAAACCATCAGCCGCAATTCGGAGGACTAAACAATTGACGAATCCTCAAGCTC
>JBBMJZ010199061.1:0-19880 GCA_037833815.1 Zingiber zerumbet
CCGGGGAACAACCTAGCATTAGCACAATAGTTTAATGGATTCATTCATTGAATATTTGCCATAGTTTTGACGCTGACGGGCAACCTAACGCAATTTTTTGGTTTCTTGAAGGCTAAAAGAAGATGATTGTATATTATTTACTCATTATAAAGGATGGGCTGTAGATGACAATATCCTATCACGAGTCAAGTTCTCAGTGGAGGAGAATGATGCAAAAATATAGTTTTTTTTGCTATTTTATAAACATATCGGTTCAATGAAATAAATTAGTTTTTGGTCTGGATTATGAATCTATAATAGTTTAATTATTTCTAGTTTTATGGTTAAAGAAATTCAGTTTCTTTTACACTGAATCTCAGCCACGTGAAATTGCTATGTGAGGCAAACTGATTTATCCCTGTATTAAGTCATGTGCGAATGTTTGCCGATGACACATGGTACCTGCTTGTGTAACGGAGATGTTTCTTGAAGATAAAGTTTCTATAAATCAGAAATGTGGAGTATGGTTTCTATCAGAATGGGAAGTTGTCACTACACATTTTATTCAGAGCCCCAAAACTGATATATTATAACCATTATGGTGACTTATGTTGACTCTGGCCTTCCAAAGGCTGCCCAACTATGGGAATGCTGACCCATGTGATTAACCTTTAAGGGGAAGACCCCACTCCTTTAGCGTAAGAATGTTTACAGACATGAAACCCATGTGCCCTTTTTAATTTCACATCTGAAAATATCATAATAATTTGGCGATAAACATTAAAAATTTTAAATCCAAATTTCATTGTGTTTTTTCTATTTTTACATTATGTTGGCAAGAATTGATGTTTTTTCAGTGTGCCAGAATTAATAAAAGCAGGCCTTAGGAATTTGTTCATCAGTCAAATAACGATATTCATCACCAGCAGGTTACAGAAGCAAATTCTTTCATTTCTGGTATCAAGCAACGTCTGCTTTCCTTTATTTTTCGAAAAGCATGGAATGAAGAACCAGATCCATCCATGGTACATCCCCTTTTTGGGAATCAATCAAGTTTCTTTGTATTACAATTGCTTGTATGATTAGACTTGTTAACATCTACTCGTTCTTATTGATCGAAAATAGCACATTTACCTGGAAATTCAAAATGGAATGCAAACAATCAAAAGATACCTTAACATGCCCAAATGATAAAAATAAAGGTAGAATATTAGTACTAAATCACAATGGTCTACTCCATTATAAAGCTAGTAGCTAATTTGTAGTTTTCTCTCAGTTACCCTATTTTTTTTATCCCACTAGTTATCACTCCTAACCTATCAACTGCATGCTGACTTATCATTGAGTTTTTTTGTCCTATGATTTGAAATTGTGGAAACACACTGTTTCCATCAAGGCCTTCAACTGGTATTCACACAGCATTCTCAGCTAAGTGCCTAAACATGGTTCTTCTGTAAATGAAAATCGGCATGTTTTCTTTTTTAAACAAGCATTACACATGAAGTGGTTACTGATTAATAAATAACAGTTGAGTGGTCAGAGAGTGTTTCTTAATGGATCTAATAATATGAATTCTTTAATTGCAACATGATGGGTTCGAAAAATGTTTCATGCGGTTTTATGTTGTGATCAACAACAGTACATATGCACATGAGCTGCCATTGTGCAGTCAGAACTGATTCCAGTCAAATTAAGAGGCAAGCTGCGTAGTGCTTTGAGTTGTCTCAAAAAAAATTCCCCTTTTTTCAAGTCTTTTTTTCCCTTCACTTTCATCCTATTTTAGGTCACTTATGGTTTAATCTTAAATTGGCTCTTCAAGGCCAAATTAGTTTATAAGTCTGAGGCAACTTAATTTATATAGAGCAATGGAATGCATTTCAGGAAGATGATCTCTCTCTTCTTCTATCCAATGCAAATATAAAGAATCGACAACAGATAGGAGATTAGTTAGCTACAAAATGATACTTGTTTAATAAAGTAACTGGTAAGCATTGAAGGGAGAAAATACTAAAGAAAGGAAAGGAAATAGGGGGCAAAGAATGTTTGTACCCACATAAAGCATAAAACACTAAATTGCGATGTTGAACCCTGAGAAAATAAAAATGAGGAACTTGTAAATGTTCTGTTCTGGTTCATTGCTCAGCAGGTGCTCGGAATATGATCTCGGAGGCTAACCACAACCAATTGCTCTTCAAAACATTTCTTGTTACCTCATCCATACTTCCAGAACCTTCATATTCTGATGATTTCAGAATTTATTGCAACCAGAATTTCTAGTCTAATTGCTATAATACAGCTATCCTTGACCTTTACTATCCTTAGGAACCAGAGAGGTCACATGTCGACCTCTGTGTACTGTGCGATGTGACAGTGCATGGCCACAGGCTTTTTGCTTGTGTGTAGCAACACACTCATGCAGCCTTGCATGCAGAATTGTTGTGATGCAACATTGTTGATTCTGGTGGAAGATTGCAGTGGACAAAAATGCTGTCCCTTTCAGAACTACAAAGCATAGTAGTTTTAATCTTGCATATTGTAAGAACATTGGTGCGAACAGAAAATAATACCAGAAAATCACCCACATGAATCCTTTTCTTGAGGTAGCTGCATAGGAACATTGGTTTGGAAGTGCTGATAACATTTTACTTGATTGTCTGGTGCAGGATCATTTACCATAATAACCTTAAAGTACGGTGTAAGTATATAGCTAAGGAGCGAAGGTTGAATGGTGGAAAAGGAAGGAGAAAAATAGATAACTAGGCAACCACAACTATAGTTTCCCAAGCAATTATAAGAAAGAGAAGTTAGAGATTTACACTGAAAGTTGAAAGACTTGGCAACACCTTGCATTCAAAGAAAATTTAGTACAAAACCCATATATAGAATCCTCGGTGGACATATTTACTTGGGGGCTAAGTAAATTTGGAGATCATAAAACTTAAGATCTAAAGAAAAATCAAGAACTAAGAAATTACAAAGTTGTGACTCCACTATTATAACTAATTTATTGTCTCTTACATAATTCAAAATACTTGAATCTAAAACATTTAGAAAAGAAACATCTTTAGATTTTAAACCTGATGGAAATTGGAATTTTGTCAAAATTATAAAGTTAGCCTTGTTGTGATTTTTGCTTTTATGATGTTTTTTGATTCAGTTCTTCTTGGTATATAATTTGCATCATTGTCATAAACCCACTATGGTATGTTAAAGTTTGGCTTCTTGGTATATAATTTGCATCATTGTCATAAATCCTCTAAGGTATGTTAAAATCTGGGAAGTCTTATAAAGATGAATCTTGGGAAGCATTGTTTAAATTAAGTCTTCATACAGTATTGTTCATATAAGAGGAAAAATTGACAATGGAGAACATGATAGGAATGGCAGCTTACAAATCTGTGCATCATTTAAGAGATGAAACTGTTGGCTTCACTGATTGGAAGTGACATAATACATTATAGTTTAATTTTCAAACTTTTTTACTTGCACAGCTTGTTCTGAAATCAGAAAACACAGCAAACAGAGAACTTTGAAATTTTCAGATACTCGCCTTTTGATCTATAGTTTATCTCTATGACATGTATTTGATACTGAAATTGCTGGTAGAAAAAAGCTAAATTTAAATATTGTTCTCCAGAGGGTTCAACATCTTAAGAAGAAGTTCTATTATCACTTCCAAGATTATCTTGATCTCATCATGTTGAAGGTATCCACTAAGTTTTTTTTGTAAGTTTTATGGATCTTCAAATTGATCACTGTCATATTTGGACGTTTCATAGCTCTATATCTGGAGAAACTGGACCTTTTATTTGAATGCTTACTTCTTTTGACATTTTATTTGACTTGGTGACATCACACGAAATCTTCAAGTCTTTGTGTAGAAGGACTACTCTCTTCATTACCTGCTTATCTTTCTCGCTCCAGCTTCTGGATACTCTGACTCCCAATCTTCTCCCCACCCTCCCCTTCATGCTATTTTTCCTAGTCATTCTATTTGAAGCTGTAACACTTGGGGTACTCAGCAGGTTCAATTTTTGGATCGTCAGCATCTTCTTTTGAAGTTTGGCAGTACTGATGGTGGTGTAAGCATTTATACCATGTCATTTACATTGGGCAAAAGTTTTAGTTGTTTTATTTTATATTTTAACACGGGATCTGTGGCAAACAATTGTCCTAATACATCTAATAATTTAGGTTCGGAATTCTGATCATCATCCAGCATTCTTTGCTGTTTATAACATGGAAACTACTGAGATTGTTGCATTTTATCAGGTAATGACCTTTCATTAATGTTATCATTAGATATGATTCTTGATTACATAACAATTTACTTTTGGCAGAATTCATCTGAGGAACTATATTCCTTGTTTGAGCGGTTCTATGACTATTTTCATGCGGACTCGAGAGAGTCTGTGCATGCTAATTTCATTTCTTCACACTCCAATAATATTCATGCTCTTGAACAACTGCAAAGCATGAAAAGCAAAGCAAGCGGCTTCTCACAGGTGAAACTCATCCCACAAAGTTTCGTAATAAATCTGCACAAATATGTGAATCTGAATATTGGCAATCTGAAGTTCTGACATGAGAAGACTAGCAAAACGTGATTTACTGATTTTAATAATCAGAACTATACATAGTTCAGGATAATTGCTAATTTTTCTCATACATCTGTCTGTTGCTTGTGTAGTCAAAAGGACTGTAGTATTCAAACACTTGTTTATCTGTTTACAACCACACACACCAGGTCAATCTGCTAAGGTTATATTGCTCAAAGGTGCATAACTCTATCGAACACGATGTCTACTGTCTGCTGCTGTGCCAAAGAGGGAGAGGAGGAGAATCTGCTAGGGACAAATACTGCTTGAACATGCATAACTCTATCAATTACAAGATATGTTTACTATCCACTGCTGTGCAAAAGAGGGAGAGGAGGAGAATCTGCTAGGGACAAATATTGATTGAACATGCATAACTCTATCAATTACAAGATATGTTTACTATCCACTGTTGTGCAAAAGAGGGAGAGGAGGAGATTGTGGTTCAAATTAAGGGGGAGCAGGTGTGCTGTTGGAATCCAGATTCTCTTTAACACAAACTTAAAGACCTCAGTAGGCCCAGTTCAATTGAGTCTGACGTCGGTGAAATGAGTTAGTGATTCATAGCTGAGTCAACTTGTTCAACATAAGTTTAGGCCTAAATTGAGCCCAGTTCAAGCCAAAAGCCAATATTAAACCCAATCAACTTGATAACTACCTTATAATTTCTAATTAGAACTCCAAATGCCCAAATTAAGTCAATTAAGGTGTCATACTGAGGTTAAATAGATTAATTGATCTCCTACTTAGATTTTAATTATTGTGACGCATAACATTCTTCCATCTCAAATCTCTTATAAGCCTGATCCTCAAAGAATTCAAATCATATTTTTGGAATCATTTCTCCAATTATTTTCATTTTACTTTGGAGCAACACACTCAACCTCACTTTTGCTAAATTGCTGGAATCAAAAACTCATCTCATTGCCCCTGAATATATAATATCATATCAATATCATTCCACACATTAGTTTACCCATCAAAATGATGGAACCACTAGTTAACAAGATTAAATAATGATAGATTTCAGATCATCAAAATCTGCACACAGAGATCATAAAATCATTGAGATCCATATTCTCTATCAAAAACAGAATCATAAGCCAAAAGCAATCAAGTAGATATTGTTGGTCATCGTTCACATCTAATGCCTTACTGATCATAAGTCAAACTAATGAACAATCCAACACTCACATCTTAATCTACGATTAAAAAAATAAATCACAGAGCACTTTTGGAATCATAAATGAGTAGGATGGTTATGATCCTAGCAACAGGTGACCAAATAATGGTTGACCCAGTTGGGGCATAATCCCTCAGGATCAATGAAGCTGTATCGCGACAATGAAGCTGCCATGCACATGGCCTTTGATATAATATTCCATGAAAGGATGAAGCAAGTAGACGAGTACAATTGTATATAGCTGTAACTAGTTGGGTCTTCATAATATCTTTGAATTAGCTTGAGCAAGCGATGTTTAATATTCTAGGGCATAAATTGTATATTTACAGTAATGAATAAAAAATACAAGTGGAGTGGACTAGCTGAGAAAAAGTAATCTTATTTTCCCTCTAATAGGTGTCAACTTCAGTTTTTTAGGAAAACAAGAAGGAAGAGGTAATGCATTTGGGTGCCCTTAATATTGGAGAATTGCACTAACAAACATATGTACTTGTTCCTTCATACAAAAAGAAAGGTGATCCACATTCTACCCTAGGAAGATGTTGAATCAGGATATTGCAAAATATCTTCACCAAATCTTTTTTCTTCTTTTCAGATAAAAGGTTGCATGAGATGTGTACATATGATGTATAGATCGCTGCAAATTGTTTATTTATTTGATGTAGTTTATGTATGTTTTTTATTTTTATTCTTTTTTCTTAATTTGTGACATTATTATATTAATTCAATTTATTAATCCTTTTAGCCGCCTAGATGATTATCACAATAAGCAACATATTTCTGCCTAAATTTTGATTGAATGACTAGGTCATGATGTTCATGAGACTTGAGAGGCCATTTTTGCATGGATCTATATTTTTTTTCTTTATCAAACATCTTAATCGGTTATATTTTCTCTTATCTGAACAAAATGTTTGTTTTTTGCACTAATAAATTGCAGGCTAGAAACAAGGTACTGTTGTTTCTTGAAAAGTTTAAACCTCATAATCCGATTTCATTATTTTTTTTGCAGTATGTGAAAAAAATGTTGGGCACACTGCCATACACTTGTCAATCACAAAGCCCTTCACCGTATTTTGATCTCTCACTCTTTCGCTACGACGAAAAGGTTTGACCTTTTAGTCCATGTTATCTTCATAAGTTATGCTAAATTTTCTGTTACTTAGATTACTGTAACATTGTTTGTTCTTTTGGTTTTATTTTCTTTATAGTAGCTATTATTCTGTAAGAAAAATTGATTTGTGGTACAAAGTACCAATGGTTCACCAGGTACTTTAGTAGAGAGCAGAAGCTAAGTATTTTATTTTCTGTAGTTATTTGTAGCTATGTGTGTTTTACTTTCTATTATTTGCAAGGATTTATTTGCAACTGACTAGATGACTTGAATGAAAACTAGCAGCAGGACCATGGTATATACCAAGCAATCTGTAGTTTTAAACCTAAGGTTTTGATTGAAGATCAAAATTTTCCTAGGCATAGCTACTCAATAATTAGTGTTTTTAAGATAGTTTGGCCATTTTGATGGTTGACTTTGAGAACTTTGACAATACTCTTTTTGATATTTTTAGCTAAATTTTGTGGATCTCTCATAGATTATGATGCAGTGATGAAGAGGGGTCCCACCAGTGGGTCAAAGTGGAAGAAAAGCAGTAGACGTGGAGTTCAAAGTTAGAGCAGTCAAAGGCCCCAACCCAGGAAGCAAATCAATTAAGCCGAGTGTCGGCATAGTCTATCCGGCCGAGCGCAACCACCCGGTTGGCCCAAACGACTGCTCTGGAAAACCCACGATTAAAGTTGATAGCCAAACAACAACCCGCTACTCCCGAGTGAGAGACATGTTCGGTTGGACCAAAGGTACCCTCCGTCATCAGCCAAATGGAAACAGGACAATGGTTCTATGCATTACGTCTGGATGGGGATTACCCGACCGAGTAGCGGCCGGTCGGCCACATGTGGGCCCACGAAATATCCCATCATATCCTCTTGGGAGTTTGTATTGCTGACAGCAGAGCATGTCTAGTAGACAAATCGTACTTTAGAAGTTTCCAGGCTGTCACATTATAAAGTTGCATGGCTGCTTAAGGAATGGTGTCAGGGGCACTTTTTGACTTGTTTTTTCCTAGAACATCTAGGAAAACATGCCTACGCTTTGAGATGCGTGCACGAACGCTACAGTGACACTATAAAAGGAGGTTCCCACCTACAGGCGAAGGTATGCGCAACTTCATTTTCTACATGCTCTTGTTACAATTCTCCATCTTTTCTACTCGCCGGAAACTGATTTGAGTGTGAGGGCCATCGCCGGGAACCCCTTCTCGGTCCGACACTAACGACTTTGTGTTGGATGTTTGCGTGGAGTTTTCGTTTCGTTAACTTTCCAGTCACATTCCCAGTTTGCCACCATCTTCGTTTTGGATCAGATTATATTCTAGAATGATTAGTGCAGCTGTACCATCCTTTGGTATATGGAAGTCTTTGATGTGATTGTCCTCCTTTAGAGTTGTTAGAAAGTATGGTCAGCTTCAAAAGGAACATATACAGATTCGGTTCTCATCACGAAGCCTGCTAAGATTAAGAAAACCTCAAGTCACATGCACTTGAGATATGTTCATGTTGCACATGTTCCTGGAAAGGCTGTCTTTATTTTGTCAGTGTGCTGTCTTTATTTTGTCAGTATGGTCTAGAATTGATGCCTTATCTAAAATAGAAAAATATTTAAGGCGTGAAAAATGAAGGGAAATTTATTCCATGTAACCTCATATACATGCGCTAGGCCTTCATTAAGCACTAGCATTATGTAGTCGGACTAAATATGGAGTCATATTACAGAGATTTAGTATACAGTTTTGCATATGGCATATGGCTATAATCTTAATTGAATAATCTTTGAATCATGGGAACCCAGCCAAAGTTACTGATTTGAATTAAATTAACAACTAGAGGAATGGGACTCTATAATTTATTGTTTATATTCAATTTAATGCACAACTAGAAGTGTTGAACTTATGCTTAGACTTATCTAAAAATTATGAAAACAAGGTGTCAAAACTGTCCATCATTTGACTGTTCAATTATCTGTTTTGCATATTGAAGTTCATGCTTCTTTATAAGCATTAATTGGCTGCAATTTGGCAGATGTTTGAGGTTAGGCTATGCTTGCATTTTTTTTTAATTAATTGAGTGGGAGATGTAATCCATCTATGTAATGGTTAGTTCATCTTGATGAAAAAATTTAATTGATTGTTTTAATTGGAGTTATTAAAAATATGATAAGAAAATAAATTTACAAGGACTGATATGTCTATGCCAATGCCATACACATTAGGATGATGTCTATAGACATTAGGCAATATTCTGATGTTGTCCTGCCTGATTATGAATTGGGTTTACTGGCTTCACAAACTTGGCAGTTTGTAGACGAGCTGATCTTCTTGGCTACATCTCTCCATGATTTTCTGTACCTTGATCCTGAGCCTACCGGCAATTTATTTGTAGTGATACTTCACATTTCTATGATTTTCATTCATTTTAAATGGATGGTTTAAGTTGATTTGGTAATGCAAAATGCACTTTTATTTACTTGAAACTAGTTTTTGAATGTAACAGCAAGCAATTCATTTTGGTTGACCTGCAGGATCTGAATTTTATTTATTTCATTTTATTTTATTGCATCTATGTTTTCTCTCAATTTGCATGTTTCAGTTCGATCATTGTTGTTTTGGTCTACTTCTTATATATGTGGCGTTGCAATTCCGTCGGTAGTTGATTTCCTCCACAGACCGACATAGGCACTCTACTGATCATCCAATAAAATTTATTTCAAGAAGGCAACCAAATGTCCCAAAATTCAAGATAAAGACAGGTAAACTACGTTCTAGCACATAATGCAAAGTTTAACTTGAGATTTTGAACATTGGATGAGTGCATACAATTTACACTAAAGGGAACCCCAATATGGTCTTATAATACCTGTGTACTTAACCAAGTGTTGTTTTCTTATTAACAGTAGTGTTTTGGTGAAGTATGAAATAAACTAATTGATGTATAATTTCTTGATTCAGTTTATGCACTGATACAATTTGGGTAATATATTACTTACGGTGTCTGGTGATACTACTCTTGGATTCGTGATGTTTATTAAGCTATTCCTTTCAAAACCCTTTTAGTTCTTAAGATTTATGATGTTTCAAATTCTGTTATACATATATATGCAAATGATAGATCATGTGCCCTTAGATGATTTATTTGGCTATCTGATTTCAACAACTTGAAAAATGCCCTGAGACCTTTTCTGGAGAACAAAGTGATCATACATGTATTGTGTCATGATAAACACATTGTTGATTATCTGAATCAATGAGATCATTCTAACATGGACTCACACCACACTGATTCTTTGTATGTAGGACTTGATACCGGTGGTGCGGACAACAGGGTGAAGCGGTCCTCTTTCCTATTCCACCCTTACTTGCCTCTTGTGCTTTCGATCCAGCAGACCTACATGCAACCAACAGTTGTGAACATTCATCTGAGGCTATGAACTACATGATCACTAATCTCTTAAAGGCTGGAATTCCACAAAGCTTCTTCCAAGGCTAAACCACTGAAATATCTGCCCCCATACAAATACAATTTTATTGTTTACGAGAGAGGAGGGGGAGTATTAGACGATCATAGGGTCATAATTTATACTATAGCAGGTAAAAGTTCATTGTGTAATTTCCAATAAACTTTTGTTCAGATAGAAATTTAGAAAGAAATTAATTAATCGTATGCATTGTACTTGTTAACCGTCTAATTAACTAGATTCTATAAATTTGTCTCTAGTCATGGAGTTGATGTATTGTTACTGAACTATTTAAGGCTTTTTTAGTCATTTACAAAAATTTAAAAAGGAATGGTTTTAAAGGACGACAGTTCAAAACTAAGGACTTATCATCGAAACTAGCGGTACAGAATTTTAAATAATAATATAATTAGCAAAAAAAATCGATTAAAGATTACTGATGTGCAAACCGCTGCTTTTGATCACTTTGACTGTTTGACCGTTTTGCTTATTTTGCACGTGGATGCAGGAATCTATGGTCAACAATGTCGTCGGCCCGCCGTCAACTCGTCATTAAAGCAGTGAATCAAAGCTTGATTTTAGAGTTTAGCATTCTGATTGAATGTATTAGATGAGTTGGCGGATCTAATAGCATCAGTCAATTTAGTCGGACCAAGTTTGTCGCTTGATTCGATTGATCCGTATGGGACGAGTCAATTGATCCGTTTAAACCAAACTGGTGAGGCAAGCTGGGAGGATCAACGGGTCTGTGTTTGGAATAGATCTGTTAATTGGTTTGTTAAAAAAAAATAATCAAATTTGAGTAATTCTCATTCTCTCGGTCAACCCAGAATGTCTAAAAGCCTACGCAGCCGAATCAGACCATTGACCTTTCAGCGATACCTTCCACTGACCTGTCGGCTGTCGCAGTCAACGATCAAGAAAGGCATCCCTTTCCTCAAATGATTACTTATTCAAATTACTCCTCGAGTTAATCTATTCTTTCAGATTTCACGAGCAAGAACTGAATCTACACCTGTTGAAGTTTTCGCTACTCAAGAAGCTTCCCTGGAAGGGCGCATCCAACATGCACGCACGCACGCTTTCGTGCATCAACGCCAACTCCTCTACTATATATACAAATCCCAATCCACAATCCCTGCAATCTCTCCATGCCAATTGGTTTGGTTCCATCTCAATTGCTTAATTTCATGGAAATATACTCGCAATCTGATCGCCACGACGACCTCGCCTTGATCGAGCTCGCCCGGCGCCACCTGCTCGACGTCGACGATACTGATGGCAATCACCAGGTGGCGGCCGCTGCGGGGACAGCGGCGCGGTCGCGGGGGAGGAGGAAGCGGGGGAACAACTACCGTGGGGTGAGGCAGCGGCCGTGGGGGAAGTTTGCAGCGGAGATACGAGACCCGGGGAGGAACGGCACGCGGGTGTGGCTGGGAACGTACGCGACGGCGGAGGAGGCAGCACTGGCGTACGACCGCGCCGCCTTCCGCATCCGCGGGGCACGCGCGGTGCTCAACTTCCCGCTGCGGATCTGCGACTCTGCGCCGTCCTCGGGGGAGGCGGCGGCGGAGACGATGATTCATGTGGCAGGGGAGGCGGGCAATGGCCAGGAATTGTAGGAAATTGTTAATGAAAGACAATTATTTGTTTAAAAAAAAAGATAATTGTTGACACAGGTCAATTAGAAGCTGTGGCCAACTCAACCTTGCCTGGTTGATTAATGAAATTCAAGTAATTTGTGTAAAGTGAATGTTAATGTGTTAATAATTAGGTGTCAAACATAATCTCAACCCATCAATTCGATTCGAGTCGATCCAAAAAATATCGGATTTGAATTAGAGATTTTCATATTCAAATTGGGGGTGTAAATGAGTTAAACTGTTGTGAGCTATTCGAATCTCGGTTAGAAAATAAATTCATTCGAGTTCATTTGATTAAATTAATGAGCCGAGCTTGATTATGACTTCAAGCTTGAAAATATTATCGAGCAACTCAAGTTTAATAGTATTTAGTTTGTGAGCTCGCGAACATGTTCATTTAAAGATTCACAAACGTATCTATTAAGAGGCTCACGAACATATTTATTAAAAAGCTCATTTATTTTATATATATACTTGCTGTGGGACTATGCAGATCAATCAAAAGGCTTTTGTTTTATTTTTTGGATATATTATATATATTTAGATTTAAGATTTTAAAATTTAGAGGTTGACTTATAGTCAGTTTAAACCAATACAATTTTTTTCTCTATGGTTCAAGCTTCTCTCTGGATTATAGTGTTCAAGATAAAATTTTTTAAATACTCACAGGTATATTATACGTATTTAATGAAAAATAAAAGAGATAAAATGAAATGCAGGAGTTTGGATTGCTAGGCGTGCAAGCACCCCCTCTCTAGCCGTATATAACTAAATATAATATAAACAATAAATATTATAATATTTTATTAATTATTATAATTAATTATCTTAAATGATCTTAAAGTTTGTTTAATTTTTAAATGATATTTTATCGAGCTAAGCTTAAACTATTTAGTTTTTTTACGAGCCGAATTTAAGTTTAAGAACTAAAGCTTGAATCGAACTCGAGCTGAGCTCAAATTTAGTGATGTCGAACTGAGTCTGAGCTTGAACCTCTTATTACTTGGCTTAACTCAGTTTGATTGCACTCCTAAGGGTCAAATTTAAATTCGGATTGACCTAAATTTACAGTTTAGTGAATTTTTTAAGATTAAATTAAATTTTATTTTAAAATTAAAATATTTTTATACATATCAATATTAAGGTTGGTAGGATAATAATAAAGTATTATAATAAGAGTGAAGAATTATAAAAAAATATATATAAAAAAGTTTTTTTTAGTTGTGTTATTTTGGCTGGTTGGATTATCTAGTTTCAGATTTAAGATTTTCAAATTGTATTTATATTTGGAGTTTTTTTTATAAAATCTTTATTTCAATTTGATGTAAATCTACTCAATCTAGTCGAATTGACATCCTATTAATAATAACAAAATATTAAGATGTTTTATCTTTGACAAATCTTAGAGGGAGTAATTAAGTATTTTGAATAAAAAACTATCATTTAGAAACTCTATAATACTAGAATTTGTTTTCATTTTTTAAGTCTAAATTATCAAAATTTTATTAAAAAAACTAACTCATTTCACTGTTTTTATCTCCAACAATTCAATAATTACGTTGATACTTTTACTTCACTAATTACATTGATATTATTTTATAGAGCCCCACCAAGGGGCCCGCATGAAGCCAGCCACAGCCACAACCACAACAACCAGTGGAGACGTTCGTCAGTCACGTGCAACCCATGTGAAAACTATTAATATCTATTCTGTAAGTTATTTCGTCATAATTCCCGATTCGAACTTGTTGAAATTCTAAACATCCTTGACGTGCATTGCATTTTGGCATTTAAGCTGTAATTAAATATGTAATTATCGCCAATTCATGGAAAAATAAATAAATAAATATCCAAATCGTCTTCCCTCCCTAACCCCACAATTTCTTCCCCTTTTATCTTTCCAAAAAACAAAAGAACCGAAGGGGGAAAAAAAAAAACAAGAAGAGCAAAACAAAAGGGATCATTTGATCAATCCTCCTCCTCCTTCTTCTTCTTCTTGCCATGAATGAATCGCGTATCTCCAATTCATTCTTCTCCGCTCTCAATTCCTTGATGGAGATCAGAGTTCTTCCCCCTTTGCGTTCTGCGTTCATTAGCTAGGGTTTGTAGCCTACTCCCTCGATCGGGGAGCGAGATCGATCCAGGGACGGAGCGTGGAAGATTTGACTCAAAATGTTGAACAAATTCATGAAGCGCGGTTCCCGCAAGGGCGCTAAGCTGGACGCCGCAGAGCCTGGCGGCAATGTCACCGTCAACCATGCCTCCCGCTCCGCTATGCCCTCCGCCTCCCCCTCCACTGGAGCTCCTGTCGCCACCTGCGGCGGCGGCAGTCTGAATCAACTACCAACCTCCACTGCTGGCAGCGCCGCCACGCAGATCGAGTCCCTCCCGCTCTTTCGCGACGTGTCGGTGCCCGAGCATCAGGCGCTGTTCCTCCGCAAGCTCCAGATCTGCGCCGCGGTGTTCGACTTCTCCGAGACGCTCGGGTTGGCCCGTGAGAGGGAGGTGAAGCGGCAGACCTTGTCGGAGCTAGTCGACTTCGTGCAGTCTGGCTCCGGCAGGCTTGCTGAATCCGTGCAGGAGGAGCTCGTCCGCACCGTTACCTCCAACATCTTCCGCTGCCTCCCGCCGCGTTCTTACGAGAACACCGGCTCCGAGGTCACCGACCCCGAGGAGGACGATCCTTTCCTAGACCCTGCTTGGCCACACCTTCAGCTCGTCTATGAACTCCTCCTGCGCTACATCGTATCGTCGGACACCGACACCAAGGTTGCCAAGCGCTACATCGATCACTCCTTCGTGCTCCACCTTCTGGACCTCTTCGAATCGGAGGACCCTCGCGAACGTGAGTATCTCAAGACCATCCTGCACCGCATCTACGGAAAGTTCATGGTACACCGCCCTTTCATCCGCAAGGCCATCAACAATATCTTCTACAAATTCATTTTTGAGATCGAGAGGCACAGCGGCATTAGTGAGCTGTTGGAGATACTTGGGAGCATAATCAACGGCTTCGCACTGCCTATGAAGGAGGAACATAAGTTGTTCCTGGTCCGTGCGCTCATCCCACTGCATAAGCCGAAGTCGGTTGGGCTGTACCACCAGCAGCTCTCCTACTGTATCGTGCAGTTTGTCGATAAGGATTATAAGCTAGCGGATATAGTCATTAGGGGACTTTTGAAGTATTGGCCTGTTACTAATTGCCAAAAGGAGGTGCTTTTCCTCGGGGAGTTAGAAGAGGTATTGGAGGCAACTCAACCTGCAGAGTTCCAGCGGTGCATGGTTCCCTTATTCAAGCAGATTGCTCGCTGTCTCAGCAGCTCTCATTTTCAGGTTTGAAGTTTGGCTCATCTTCTATTTCTTTGCCCATTTGCGCAATGAGTGGAAATCTTAAATGTTGTTCAAATTATATGTTTTTCCATGACTCTTCAATTGAGCAGTAATTATTTCGATAATTTCGATCTTCGTGACTGAAACTATGTAATTTGATTGGTAGGAGTCATTTCAATCTTTCATTTGCCTATAACTATTACCTTGTTATGCAGGCTTTGGAAAATATTTCAATTATGATGGTTTAACATATAAAGATGCGTATTGTAGGTTTTAACTTCTAGTTTGCTCATGCGTTTATCTTTCATCCCATGATAATGTTTACTGGTGTATCCGCTTCGCAAATTAATTTGATTCATCTATATTTTCACCGATAGGAACTTTCCTTTTTCTGCCTTTGTTTCGTACTTCATCATCTGTGAGTTGAAGTTTCTGTAGAGCAAAACTTCACTAAAAGGATGCGTTTTTTCACGGAAATAGTAAACGTGCGTTATCTATTTATTATTTACTCTTAAATATTGCCAAAAAAATTGTACATGAGGTGGAGTCAGCGATGACAATGGGGGTGGGTCTTTTGCCTTTGTTATGTATATTATCTGTGATCTTTCTGTAGAGAAGAACTTCACTACTTGAGGATGCATCTCTTCTCGGAATTAGTAAATATGCTTTTTATCTATTCACCATTTACTCTTAAATATTATTAAAAAGATCTTGTATATGAGAGGGATTTAAGGATGACAATGGGGTGGGTCTAGTGTGATTTTAACTATCCATCCCCGCCCCATGTTATGGGGATGGTACAGGTTATGGGAGGAACTCTTATTCCCTATTCCCTCCCTGCTTGCACTGCACGCAACCAATTTACATTATGGGGTGGGTAGGGCAGGCCGCCTCAAACAGTGTAGGCCAAATTTCCACTCCTAGGTTGAGTTGGTTTACACTATTTGGTCTTAATTAGTTATCCATTTTATTAGTTCAACTTTTTGATGAATCATACATTCATGGTTGTGGTCCCTAGTGGTTAGCGTATGAGGTGTTACCATCATGAGATCTGGGGTTCAAATCTCGGCAAAGCCGAAATAAAATGTCTCCCTTATGTGCTAGTCACTATTCTAAAGGCTAATAGCCCGGCTAGTAGTCGCCCGTGATTTACTTCCTCCGTGTTAACCCTGGGACGGGTTGGCGGGGACGCTAGGGGCGAGTGTATTCACCTTTTATTACCATACATTCATTGTTGTTACTTGAGTCTTTGACTTGTATGACAGGTTTATCCAAATTCTCTTAGATTGTGTTACAATGTTAGCTTAAATGCTTGTTTATTTTGACATCCAAGTTTCCTAGTTTGTTAATACAATTTGCAAATGTTCTGAAATGTTTTTTTTTTTCGATTCAATCTCATATTGTTAGATCTTGACTTTCATCCCTTCCCCTACAAGTAGACAGGGTAATCATACTTCCTAAATCCCTATCCTGTCCCCTTGCCCTCCTTCCCTTATCCCAAATAAACAGGGCCCTAGGATTGAGTCTGCTCATCTCCAATGGTTGTACTAGTGGGTCGTTCAAAATAGTCAACATTGTTTGCCTATTTGTCTATGTAGTTTCATTTCTCACCCATCTTATAACTAAGCTTAGTTTATTTTTGAGGAAGCAATTGATTGTCAGGTCTAACCTGACTAAAAGAACAAGAGAAAAGCTGAAATAGGAAATCAAGCAGAAGAGAAAATAAGAGGAAAACATTAAAAATAAATAGGTCCACATCTACAAATAATTAAAATTTATGTTAATTACATATTATTTCCTTTCTCCAAATTGTACAGATTTGAACTATTATTCTATGGTCCTACAAAGTCAAGATTAATTTTGATCTTTGATGAATATTTTTTGGAACTAAACTGTGATTGAGTGTGAATGATCCAATATGATTGGCTGGGTAAAGCATGATCAGAAAATCAAAAATATGTTCTAAGATATAAAGACAGAAAAGATCGGTTCCTGGTGTACTTGATTAATTCATAAGTAGGCTAGACCACCATCTTATTCTTGTTTATTTAGGTTTTTTAGGCAAAGGATGGGAGCGAGTTAATCATACAAAAGATTAACTTTTTCTTTCCTCATCTGTCTATTCCTATTCGTAGTTTGTAATTGTTGAATCAATTAGGTAAATCCAAAAGTCACTTTCTTCTTTTTCATCAGTCTCTTACCTAGGCATTGTCTCATAGGTGGCGTCTGATTAAGTTGATTAAGCACTGTAAGAAGAGCTGTGTTCTTCTACCTGCTTTTCTAAACCTATCCGCATATTCTTTCTTTGCTTTTGATCTCAGTCAGAAGATTTTATATTATACTGATTATGTTAGGCTTCATAACTCTTAAAATTTTCAATATCTTTAGACTCCTTATATCCTGGATTCAGGCTTAAAAAACACAATGCTGTCTTTGAAATATGTATTCAAAGGCTGTTCATGGTTTCAACATCCAACTGTCGCAATTGCTAATACAGTCATGACTCATGAACAATCTATGAACCCTCAAGTTTAGGTCTATGATTCTGAAACAAAGCTGAAGACTTAAAGACATGATTTTCAACTAGTGTTGAATACAGTCATGTGACTCATGAACAATCTATGAACCATCAAGTTTAGGTCTATGACTCTGAAACAAAGCTGAAGACTTAAAAACATGATTTTCATGTAGCGTCGAACAATTTCTTAACGTCAACTTGGCGTTTTGTGTGATTATTTTTTCTGATACTCATTTAATCTTGTCATGTGGAGGGATAAGATCAATGTAGCCCATCCTAAATAAATGTGGCTAATACAGCGGCGTCTTGATGATGTAGGTGATTTGTTTTTCATTTAAGATTTTCGACCTCATTATGAGTCGACAAATTTTAGCAACCCTTTTACATTTCTCTTATTTTTGGTTGCCATAATTTACAGAAATGTTAAATGATTATCTGTTTTAGAATTTTTTTGTTCTTTTTTTTTTCCCTTGTGCAAAACAATGATGATAAAATCAATTACAGGTTGCAGAAAGGGCTTTATTTTTCTGGAACAATGATCATATAGTAAGCTTAATCGCCCAAAACCGGAGGGAAATACTTCCCATCATATACAAAGCACTAGAGATGAACATGGAGGGTCACTGGAACCAAGCGATTAACGGTCTTACAGCTAATGTCCGCAAGATGTTCCTCGACATGGACAGTGATCTGTTCGAGGCATGCCAACGCCAGTATGTAGAAAAGCAAGTAAAGGCCAAATCCCTGGAAGAGCAAAGAGACTTGTTGTGGAGAAGACTGGAGGCTGCCGCAGGAGAAGACATGGTTATAGTCAATTAGGTCAAGTTTTTTTTTTTTGTTTGCTCATTTTTCTAAATTATCTTTCATCCTTAAAACGTGTCACAGTGTGGATATGCCTCTGATCAGAATGGTTCTAAAGATATTCTTTTCCTTTTTTTTCCTTCCATTTTGGGCATTTAGAAGAAGGATGCAGCAGTTTATTCCATGCATCATCTTTCTTTTTGTTAGTTTACTGTGATCATGACCGCTGTAAGACCAATTGAACCATAATATATATTTATTTTCGTGATTTTTACTGATCACTTGTCAGTAATTTTGATTAGTACTGTTAAAATTGTTGGTTGTCAAATTTGGTAGATGAATTTTTTTAATTAAAAATATTTATTTATAGTTTTATAGATATGATTATTTTTTTTCAAATATTTTAATTTTTTCAGTAAATATAAATATCATTGAGATATTAAATGTTTTGCAACAATGAGAGCAAGAGGGGTTTTTTTTTTGCAACTATGTGTAGGTTAAATTTTAATCAAAACTTATATCATTTCGGGATTGGTCGGGCAAATTTGTCCAAGTGAATTAATATGTGTTTTCTCATACTAATTCTTTGATGGCCAATAGTAAGCTTCTGATCCAATTCATCACTTTCAAAATCGGATAGTAAAAATTATATACTTGAATTATTTAAAAAATATTTATTGTCATGGTAAAAAATTATATACTATTATTATTCAGATTTTTAAAATTTTAGAGGAAAAAATTGCTATTTTTAAAAATATCATTTCAGCATTTAAAATCATAAAAAAATGAGGGTATGCCATTTAAAGTTTATTTTTAAGATTTAGAAGTTGATTTATACTATTAAGCAAAAAAAATATTTTAGACGTACATAAGAGGTGCAGCATAAGATATTCAGTATATCAAACCTCACATATGGTAAATTTATCCTATCAACCTTACGCTGCGGACGAACTGCACTGTTTCTACTACTACTATTATTATTATTATTATTATTTATTATTATTATTATTGTTATTATTATTCCTATCTGAAAATCAAGGCGATGGATGTTGGGAACGTGATATTTCCGTTAATCGTGCGTGGACTTCGAATGAGATGAACCTACAACCACAAATTGTCAGTGCCGAGCCAGGGAGGGGTTTCCCAGCGTTGACCCTCAGACGCTCAAGTCAGTTCTCCGACGATGTAGAAGCAGGAAAGCAAAGAAGCAGCGAAACAGTAGCAATAGTAAAGACATGTTACACGTTTCTCGAGGTATGCA
>JBBMJZ010199158.1:0-19879 GCA_037833815.1 Zingiber zerumbet
AAAAACGATGGAAGTTGTTTAAAGCCAATAGTAAATTAGGTTCGATAAATTGGCTAAAATAAAGAACGAAATTCTGTCCAAGTGATACGTTGCTAAAATATGTTTAGATTTTTTTTTATTATTGTAAGATGTGGATATTACAGCACGAACATAAGATTTTATCATACGTGTAGAGTGATCAATCGGTTTAAAATCAAATGGACTGAATAAAATAATTTGAAACTGATTAAATCAATTTTTTTCAAACTAACCAGAAATTTTTAATAAAAATTAAACTAATCTAATAAAAAAACATTAGGTATTTCGATGAAAAATTGAAATTTTCATCATCCATCGACATATTTTTTCAACAATAATATTCTATTTGATTTTTTAACTCTAGCGGTCGATCATCATCAATCGATTGTATGGACAACTAGGTATATCATTCTATTTTTAAATCTTACAATTGATTGATATGTCATTAGCCTGTTGACTGCTATTTCAATTGACTATTAATATTTAATCAATTTAATCTTCTATATCTATTAATATTTTTAATCGATTTAATCGAACTTGTCTTTTTTTAAATAGAGACCGAGTAGAATTATATGAACTAATTGATATTTATTTATTTATTTTTAACAAATATTCTCTTTTATAAAGATGCATTGCGAGATAAGAAGCACAACATAATTTTTGGAATTTTATCGTAATAAATGCACGATTAAAACCGTATTAGTGAATCCAAATAATTAATGTTGTTGTATTAAATGAAAATGGCTAATTGCTCGTCAATCTTAAATTTTCTTCATGGCGTTATTCAGAATCAACGAAACAACGAAAATTAGTGCGTGACGAATAGACTTAGAACTGCAATTTAAGTCATGGAATCATGACAAATAATTAATCGCAAATCGTCTGCAGCTAATAAATCGTAAATCAGATTTAATTCAGTAAAAAAAAAAGTAAGAAATTAAAACAAGCAACTAGACTGCTAGTCTAAAGCCTAAGCATCAAGTCAAGATTGGTCAACTCTTCCTGCTTCCTATCGAATAATGTCGACGCCTCCTCCAATTTGGCCACCTGAAGTGGCAGCGGCTGGGGAACTCTCCCCGCCGCAGCGTAGAACCGAAAATTCCCGTGGTGACGCGGCCCATAGAACAGCCCGCCGGCGGCGTCGGCAGCCAACGGCGCCCCGACGTACGGCTTGTGAATCATGGAGCGCACTTGGACACCGATCCTACGTCCTGAGTAGTGCGGAAACGGAAATGTCCCGTACTCCGGAACATCGGCGGCGACTCCGCGTTTGGCGAGGTTGCGCTCGCGTTTGTGCGCGTTCTGGTGGCCGCCGAGCGCCTGCGAGCTGTAGAACGTCCTCCTGCAGTAGTTGCACGGGAACACCCGTTCCGGGCGTTTCGGAGAGACGGGTTTGGCCTCCGCGATGCCGAGCAGGTCGAGCTCGAGGGC
This sequence comes from Zingiber zerumbet, assembly GCA_037833815.1. Classification (NCBI taxonomy): domain Eukaryota; kingdom Viridiplantae; phylum Streptophyta; class Magnoliopsida; order Zingiberales; family Zingiberaceae; genus Zingiber; species Zingiber zerumbet. The sequence continues at coordinate 1,450 of JBBMJZ010199158.1, forward strand.
CTGCGAGGTCGAGTACGCGTCCCGGGCGTTACTGGCGCCGGCCGCGCTCAAATCCAGCAGGAACTGCGCCTTCATCTCTGCTTCTCTCTTTCCCTCCGTTTCGTCTCTGTTCTTCTCCATCTTCTCCTGTGCCATGGCGTTCCGGTTTGGTGGAGAGAGAGAGATTTGGGAGGACGATATATAGAACGAGAGAGAGAAGGAAAGAGATTGCGGTGAATTGAATGCAATCTCTCAAGTATGGAATCATGGGTTGCAGAGGAAGGATGAGAAAACAGAGCAGGAAAGCATTTATCTTACAAGGGAACTTAGCAATCAATCTCATGCATTCCCCTTCTCTCTCAACTATTTCCCTTTATTAATTTTAATTTATGGCAGTTTATAATATCTCCATATATATGTTTGATAAGATAATGCAACGAAGGCTAAGTCATATTTGAATTTTGAATAAAAGAGTCAAGATTCTTATAATTTATTTGTATTTATTGTGAACAATACATCCGAATCTCTTAAATAAGAGGAGATTACCTTCACGTAAAAATGTGGATCACTCATTTATTATTCTTATCATGGAGTTTAATGTCGAAGTATCTGATTTTTTCATCTTTTAATCAAATGTTTTCTTTGGGATTGAGGATAGTGTTAGTAATAATTTAAACCTGTACTGTTGTACAATCAAATTATATAATTTGAATGTTTAATTTTCTGTTTGCAAACATCATTGACGAAGTAAAGGTCGACTAAAGAAGCATCGATTTCAGAAATCGGAAGAAAAAGGAAATTTTAAAAAAAAAAAAAAAACTAATAAGAAGGTAATAATAAAGCTTTGTTTAACTGATGGGCCTACGTGGGAAAGAATGTAATACAAGGAGTAAGAAAAGAGAGAGCGTCTCAAGGGCACGATGGTAAATAAGTAAATCGGGGAAGAGTTGAGTTTAGTTGGGTTGGTTGGGAGTAGGGCCGTAGGGGTGAGTATTTTGTTAAAATTGATCTGAACCGACTTGAATTTTTTTAATAAATTAAACTGAACCGATTTTTAATAAAAATCGAATTAAATTTTCAATAAAATCGAATAAATCGAACCGAGCAAACCGAATAAAATGATTTTTTCTAAAAGTTAATTTGGCTTAATAAAAATTTGGTTCTGTCTAAAATTTATGTTTTAAAAATTGATTTGGCTCAAAAATTCAGTCTATTCGGTATATTCGATTTAACCGAATAAAAAAAATTAAAATTAAACCCGAACCGAATTAACTGATTTTTTGGAAACAAAAAACTGAATTTCTAAATAAATTGAACCGAATTTTTAAATTTCATCGATTTAATCGATTTATTCGGTTTAACCGAACTTTTGCTCACCTCTAGTTAGGGATGTAAATGAACCAAACGGTTCGCTAGTTATTTGAAGCTCGATTAGGTAAAAAACTCGTTCGAGTTTGTTTGTTTATCTTATCGAGCTGAGTTCGAGCTCGATTTCGAGCTTGACAATTTTATCAAGCCAAGTTCGAGCTTAAGGATATTCGACTCGTGAACATGTTCTTTTGTATGCTCACGAGCCAAAAAACGAGCTTTAAATTGAGCAAAAAAATGAGCTCTAAAACGAGTCAAAAACGAGTTCTAAAACGAACCTTAAAATGAGCTTTAAAATGAGCCAAAAAAATGAGCTCTAAAATGAGCCCGAAAATGAGCCCGAGCTCGCTTAACGAATTAGGCTCGTTAACTATGATAATCGAGCTATTAATGAGCCGAGCTCGAACTGTTCGCGAGCTTGATAATTTCAAAACGAGTCGAGCTCGAGCCTTATAATAAAAGTTCGATTCGAACTCGAGACGAGCTCGAGCCCGAATATAACTTAAATGAGCCGAACTCGAGTCTAATACTGTTCGACTCAGTTCGGCTCGTTTACATCCCTTGTATTGATAAGCTTGCCGTCATCGTCACCGTCACCGTCACCGTCGACACCGTCGTGATGCTCTGCCATCGCTTCTCCAGCGGCAGCCTTTTATTCTTCCATTAGCATTTCATCCATTTCAGCTGCCATGTCTGCCGCCGCAAGAGACCTCCTCGCCCGCATCCCCTTCTCTGCTCCGGCTTTAGCATCGAGGCCCAGCAACCCCATCAATTATCTGGAATTATATGCGAGAAACATTGGCTCGAAATTATATGTGAGAACATTGGCTCCGCTAGAAACTTATAAGAACATCCAGGATGGTTGATAATATTTCTCTAAGAATTTACAGTTCACACTTTCATATTATTTTTTTAAATATTTTACTATTTAAATATTTTAAATCTTATAATAAAATATCTCACCAATTAAATATTTATAAATCTCATCTAAAATATTTCACTCTTAAGTATCCTCAACTTAACAATTAAATATTTCATCCACCAAATATTTATGGGATTATTTTATTAATTTACATCTAATTTTATATTTAAATAAAATTAATATATATTTTTAATATAGTTTATTTATCATTTATCCATAAATATTTTTTACTTAATATTTATCCATATATTTGGACAATTATACAATATAATTATTTTAATATTGATATTTTATTTAAACGGAAATAATACAACATTGGAGGACGAACACATTTAAAAAAAACTACAACATACGAGTTCAAATATTTCACAAATTCAAAAATAAATAACTAAATATTTTATAGATGATAAATTAGTTATTTACTCATCACAATGACATGTTTACTAGATGTGTTCAATTAAATCATGACGAAGCTGATGATGCACCTAAATATCACGTAACTTGGAATTTTATCGAATGTATTCAGCAAATTCACTAGTTGAGCCATGATTTGATGTGATAGTATTTTGTTTTTCGCGATTCCAAATCGATATTGCATGACTTATCATCCACATTCATGTTGTGTAAAATAATACACGTATACAAGCCAATGTTGCCCTCGACCTCTTATAATTGCCCAACGAGTATGGAGTACCCCAAATATCTGCTCGACATCTTTTCTTGCAGCCTCTTGTTTTTTCTTAAATTTTATTTTTTTTTGGATCCTGAGGGTGAGAAAAATTCTTAACGAAAATGGTTCATTCTCAATATATATCATCTGTTAGGTAGTACCTTTTTGTATATTGTTTATCGTTTACTATAAAGATAACTTCCGGTGCATTTCCTTTTAAGACATCATTAAAAATATGTGATTCATTAAACACATTGATGTCATTGCAAGATCCAGTAACTCCAAAAAATGCATGTCATATCCATAAATCAACAAATACGACTGCCTCAAGCACAATTATTGGATAGCCATGTTCACCTCGTGTGTACTGTGCCCTCCACACGACCGAACAATTTTTTTAGGCCCAATACATGCAATCAAGACTTCCTAACATCTCAGGGAAACCATGTTTTTTTTCATGCATTTCAAGCAAACGAGTGATGCCAGTTGCATTGAGTTTTCTTAAGTACTCACCTCCTTATATTTGTATCACACATTGGTAAAAGTTGGACAAATATTTGAGGGCAGTTGTTTTTTGCAGGTACTTGTCAAATTGATCGGTGGAACCACCATAAGCAAGTTGACGGATAGCTGCCATACATTTTTGAAGCAACAACAAACATTTTCTCCTCGCTGCATCTTCCCTCCATTTAAAATATCCACTAAGATGATTTTATAAATTAGTAACTATGCGCAAAAATAACTCTTTTCTCATTCGGAATCGTTGTCGGAATATGTCATCGGTATATACCGACTCAACAGAGAAATAATCATTGATAAGTTGAGTGTATCGAGGTACACATTCTATGTTAATTGTTGTGTACTCCCATAATAATCTTACACGAATTCCGCCACTCTAAATTGATTGCATACTACCATCATAAATAACGCTTCATCGGGATCTAATTTTGTAGGGCTTGTTGTGTCTTTGGGAATATTAGGACAAACTCGAGAACTTTCTTCGCTAGATTTTTTGTCGATATTTGGAGAGTTGAACAAATTCTTAAAATAATGACTAAATTTTTTATCCATTTCTCTCTAAATTTTTAGTATGCAATGAGTGTGGAGTTAATGAAAATAAATGAAAAGAACGATATATATATGGGGGGGGGGGGACGAACGTTGTCCAACGCTAAGAATAAATGAATGTTGATTAACATTTGGTTTACTTTTTCTAACGTTCAGTTTTGATTTTTTTTTTTTTTTAAACTTTTTTGGGCTCCACAAAACTATCTGAAAACATTAATTAATTTTAAAAAAAAAAATTAAAAAGAAAAAATGATAGTCCATCTTTTGGTGGACCCCATTAAAGAGAAATATTGTGCACAAATTTATGCTCGATGATTTCCTATCATCCCTAAAATATCCCCTCCAATGAAGGATATTTAAGAGGGGGGATATTTGTCAAATCATGGTGTTCTTCTTTTAATTCATTGAAAAGTGCCTCTAAACAATTTTTGTTGTGTGAATTGACTTACTACAACAACTGCATTTGAAATTTTTGTGTGAGTTGAGTTCCAACTAAAACATGCGTTTTGGAGGTATTCATTTTCACTTCCTAATGGTGCATAAACAACTAACATAGCCCAAACATGGTCTTCATTTTCTCCTAAACATGCATTTTGGAATTCCCACATCTTAATCCGGTCAAGACAAACAGACTGATTTCGGATCGACTTGCTTTGAGCAAATTTGCACAGAATGGTCGAGGATCAGTTTGTTAAAATATTGTCGCTTTCATTTTGGGAATATTCATATCATAATGGTAGCTAAACATCTCTCACTGACCCAATCTATGGTCATAAGCTGATTCTGAAATCAGCTTTCACCTAAAGCTTGCATTTCGGGATGTTCACATCTAAAGAATGCTTAAACAACTTGATGCATAGAATTGTCAACAAGTTGATATAGAAGTTATCTTGTTACAATATTTTCACCTGAAATGTACATTTTGGAATGTTTATATCCTAAAGATCTCTAATAAACTCACTTTTCCCCAAGCGAGCTCTTCTTAGAATCAGTTTATGCAAGATGAATCTAAAATCACCTTGTGACCTGTTTGGTGAAGCAAAAACTAAGATGGAAAGCTATGATGGGATTTTTTTAAAAAACAAAAAAAAAACAACAAAAAAAAACAAAACAAAAAGTGGAGCCATTGTTTGGTAGTTAAAAATGAATACAGAGGTGCCTTTTCAGTTAATTCAGAACATGAACAGTTTAATTTGGTAAATTGCCAGTTAAAAATTTTTAATTCGAGAATTAACTGGGGAGAGAGTGAAAATATTGACAAAATGGTTAAGAAGTTGGTCTAGGTTTGGTGCTTTCATAGACAAAATAGGGAAGAATTGAAGACCATATATCCCATTGGTCTAGCCTCTAGGGTGGTCTTTACTAAGAATTAAAGACCGAAACTTGCTCAAGATTTTGAACCTTTTAACCAAATATGTGTAGGTATTCTGCTAGTGTTTCTCTAGTATTGTTTATGATAAGAACACACAATAATTTGTTGATTTTCTCTTTGTCCTCCAAAATAGCTCTTACAACCAAACATGGGAGTGGAAAAATGTGATACAATAGGCAAAACATTCCATTGGCATAAACTTATTTAGGTAAGCTGAGATAAAAACCCTGCCATGGAAGTTGTTAAATTTTATTGGTGGAATCCATAATCGTTTTCTTTATTTTCTTTCATTTTTTTTGTTGGTTAGACAGCAAAGCGCCTCTTTCAAGGCTATGAATTATACTGATAGTAATTTTGGATTACATACAGAAAAGTCTGTTTTTGCTAAATTTTAGTTGATTTTGCCCTAACCGTTGAATCGTTGCTAGTCAGTGTTTCTGATATACTGAACTGTTGTGCATGCTATACCTTGAGCTCTTAGTAAAAAAATGCTTGTAGCCTACTATAAGACTTTTGCATTGACCTTAATGTGCAACTACAAATTCTTAATTTTGAAGGGATTCTTCAAGTAGCATCAGAGAAATCTCAAGATGTTTCCTTTGCTTTCAGTTCTGTTTTCTTAATGCTTTCCATCGAGCAACATAAACTACTTCGAAGATTGTGATATTTTTGCTATCAAATGAACCAACCCAGCTAGTTTGGCTTTCGGTCTCAGGCTAACTGTTGAACCGGACTGTCTGATTCATTCTTGAAACACTGAATCGATTTTGTCTACAAAGAGACATCATTCTTATATAAAAACTTGATGTGCTGTTGAATAAATAGGTTTTTAAAGGCAAGAAAATGCCTGGACGAATGGGTGGAAAGCAGTGTACTGTAAAGAATGTCTGGGTATACAAAAAAAGACCCGTCAGAAACTTGATGTGGGTGAAAGGCCAGGTAAGCCTGTTACTTATTGATCGCATAGTATAAGCTTATCAGATTATGTACACTCTTCAGAGAAGACATACAGGCATGATCTTATTCCTGAGATGACAAATGCAGGTTCCTGGTGCCAAAGGAAACTTCGTTTTTATCAAAGATGCAGTGTACAAGAAGCCAGAGGTACCTCGCTACCATTTCCAACCCATTTTGGCCCTGTAGATGAAGATCCATCCACGTGGCAAAAGACGAATACACTCGCCCCTAGTGACTCCGTCAGCGGTCAGCCTGTCCCAGGATCAACATGGAGGAGTTAAATCATGTGACTGAGAAAGCAAGTGACAAGTGAGGTGAGTTTATACAGGTTGCAGGGATTTACGCCCCGTCAATCCCGAGATTCGATACCAAGACCTCATGTGGCAATCAACCTACCACTTACCAACTCAACTAACCTCATGGGGACAGATGAAGATCCATCCATGCTTGAACCACTAGTTGCCAACCTTGGAGAAGGCGATCCTTTTATGGCGGCAGATTAACCATTCCTTCCCCATACCGCAAGGATGCCTCGGATCTTCCTTGTTAATAATTTTATCCTCGGTTTTCAAAGAGTTTGGGTATTGATTGTTCCTTTATTAAGGTCTTTGGTTCAAGGCAGTTCTTTATTTGTTTAGTTTCTACAACTGAAAAGGGGGAAAAAGGGGACTACAAATCTCTCTTCCCTATTCACTTTATATGTTATGAAAATTCATTCATGATCTGGAAATGAAGGATTTGCATCTCTCTTTTTACTCTTATAGTTTTTTTTTATATCGAATATAATGTATTTTTTAAATTAATTTACTAATCAAAAAATAAATAACCTGGCATCATAGATATGATGGTGATAAGGGCTGCCCCCAACTGAGCTCTCGGTCTCAACTCAATAATTGTGACGCTGCTGTTCCCAAACCACCCCACACAGTTCCTAGGGTTTACTTGGCAGGAGGAATCCAGAATATATATATAATATATGTCTATATATTCTCTTTTTCTTCCCTTTCTCTCTCTCTACTTTCTCTTCTCTCTTTCTTTTGCCTTTTAATCTCCACCTCACTAGGTAAACATAGCCAACAAAACCTGAGCGCAACTCCACACATGTATGACAATTGCTGCAGCTGGATCTCATTACCTAGAGTTGATAGGTTCCTTGTGTTTTTCTCATTAGAACTTTAAGAATGAAAGTAAACATTGTTCTTTCAAACAGGAAATTAAAGTAAAAAAGATAGACACTTCGCACTTTGAAAGAGAAAATAACTTTAAAAATAAGAAGAATCTTCAACTTACAACGGAGAAAAGGTGCAAAGGGGAATTATTTGGAGATGGAGACTGCTTAGGTTGTCCTTTGGAATATAAAAATTCCTGCACATGGCAAACTTGACATATCAGATAAAAATTATGTAATAAAAGACTGAATATTCACTGTTCCTGGAATCATATCTTCAGATCAAACAGTAGCAAGAATGTTAAAGCAGTCCAAGTAGAGTTTATAAGAAACTTTTTGAAAAGGGAAAGGAAAAGGAAAAAGAAGCCTTACAAAGCTTTGGCCTCTGGATTCTTCATATACATGTTTCTGAGATCAAAGCTTCAAACAAATGCTTCAATTGATCCAAGATCTTAGGCTTAAAAAGGAAGATAAACCATTTACCTGCTACTATCAATTGCCAACAAGATCATTAAAATCTGTGACAGTGAACTTTATTAAAGCACAAAAAGCAGCTCTCATCTGAGGGTACCATTCATCCCCTTGTACATTCCAGAAACGGGCAAAATATATCATGCCAAATTATATCTACACCAACTATTAGCCTAGGACTGCACGATAGAGAAACAATTTTCTGCCTGTTTGTAACTATATCTTCTTGATCACATAAATAATAAAATAGCCCAAAAAGTACAAAGGGAGTTTCATCAAGCAGATCCAGCTCGACGGCAAACACCTTCCATAGCTTCGACAACCATTCTAGAGAACCCCGTCAATGCCTGAAACACACCAGGGAGGCCAGTCTGTATATTGTTAAGGGTCAACGATCTTGTGACCTCAACTGCCTTTGCATGCCTTGTGATCTCCTCTTCGACCTTTCTCCGACATGCTGCAACCTCTGACTTTTTCTCAGCCAATGGATCACGCATGTCAAATACTTGTCCATCATTGTCATGCCCCCCACCAGGAAGCGCAAGACCAACCATTGAGTATGATTGGTAATATTTTTTCTCAATACTTCTCAGTGCTGTGGACTTCTTGTCGAGCTCTTTTGAGTAAGTTTCAGCTCGTTTCTTAATCTTCAACTCTTCTGCCTGCTTTGTGTAAATGACATGGATGACGTTCATGAAACTCTTTACAGCCTCAGAGAGCACAGTATCAGGCAACCTATCTAGAGCTTGCTTCCACTCATCACAGAAGGTGGTGAGTTCATTTGCGATAGGTGAATAATGATCTCTCTGAGGGTTGTCACTGCTGACTTGATGAAGTGTAAGCTTAAGCCAGCCATACAAGGCACGGACATAGTCACGATGATATTTCACAAGTCGGTTGAAGCTTGAATGCCATGCTGAGACAGCAGCCTCAAGGTCACGAGTCGCTAGCCTATGCAAGTTAGATGTTGACTCACCATTAGAAGCATTATTCACAAGACCTCGGACTTGTTGCACAATATGATTCTGGGTTTCATGAAACTGGTTCACTTTCCTCCACATATTCAAAAGCCTAAAAAATATATGAACTTATTTAGACAGAGCTAAACAGATGTTTTAGTAAATCATATGGGCACTGTGCAATGAAATATTGAATAGGAAAGAGAGACTCACGCATAACAGATCTGGACAAGTTGTGGAGCAAGTTCATCATCACGGACTTCAGCTATCGCAGTTGATGTAGTAGTGACAGCTTGAGATGTCACTATGATTAATGACTGTAACTTCTTGATCGAAGCCTTGGTCTTGTCCAGTTTAGCATCCACCTTTCCCTTGCATTCCAGGCTCTGTAATGTCGAAAGTTTCTTCTCATGCTCAATCTTCACGCCTTCTCTAGCCTATAGATCAAAGCGTCATAGGTACATCTATCAGAACCATAACATCAGTGAAGAAATAACATATACGGAGTGTTCATTGGATGCAGATGCATAGGAGATGGTATAAAGAACTGAAATTCACATAAAAAATAAAAATATCATACTCATAAAATGGTTTTTACTATAGAGGACAGCCTAGTGCATGAAACTCCTGATAAAGCTTATCTAGTCATTCTTAGGATAAAACCATTTATCACATTATATAGGCCTTTGACATAACCAGATGTAGGCACACCTGCAGCATAACAAAGTGTGGTAGGATCTTAGAAATATTAATGCTAGAGCATTGTTTTTACTTCTAAATTTCTAACAAAATGTAGGAGATATTGTGTGATCACTTCCTAATACAGCTTATACCCAAAGAATAATTTCAGATGTGTATCAGTAACTGTAAGCAACTAAATAGGAGAAAATCCATTAAGTTTTACAGGAAATTTGCACATGCTTCTAGTTCTAATTGGTTGGTTTACCAGACTTTTAAGTCACTTGCTTTATAATGAAAAGATTCTAATCTGGTAAACAGAGCAAGAGAGTTTTACATCAGTGGTTCGAATTTTTTGTTTGACTAATGTTACTCACCCAGTCTACGATACAATATATGCAGGAAAGGAAGTCTGCAAAAAAAGCCAAAACTATGAAACGAAATAGTGAGTTTGGGCGCTAAAAAAACTAATTAATTCATGAAAGTGAACCTTAAATGTATTCCAACTTAGTGTCCCATTAACTTGAATCCAACCACCAACATCTAGGATAAGCCTGAATGACTATCCTTGATGAAACTTGCAATTGACAATCTCTTATAACAAAATCAATCAGGAATGAAGAGGCCACACAGTTCTATGTCTGTTCCTTTTTAGCATAATCTCATAGTCTTTAACATGCAACAGAAACAGAACTAACTACCAATTCAACTACAATAGAAAATTAAATGTATGTTTGTCATAATCAATGCTTAAGCAGCAGGAGATGTAGATCACCCGTTGAATCATTCTCAATGACAACATGAAAATGCAATGTCACAGGTAAGATACTGAACCAAGTATCATAAATAGGCCAACCAATTAAAAAATTAATAAGGTAAATCTATTGCTAAAGATGGTTGATACCTTCACCTCCTTATAGAGCTTAGTCTCCCAAGCCAGGAGCCGCTCCAAAGTAGATCCATGGCTCTTCCCTCGGTCAGACTCTTCCAATGCAGACGTGTCCAGGCTGTACCGAATTGTTAATGGTGGTTTGGACGTCCAGCTTGAGGATAGCGTGCTCAGCACACTGTTCGAGTGGTACACCTTCTCTAAAAGTTGAATATAGTCAAGATAATCAATCAACTGAAGCAGTAATTTGACATAAAGGTTCGTATTTGAAAGAAGCATGAGGAATGGCTGCTCTCTCCACTTACTCTTGAGCTGCCGGAAGCTACCATCGAACTGGGCACGGCCAATCTCAAGGAGATCTGAGAAGGCGCTGCCGGCGTCGGCAGCCTTGACGAAGTACTCCTCGAGGGCTGCAGCAATTTCCGCCAGATTGTGGTGGCGCACTGCCAACGTCAACTCAGCGGCGGCGGAGGTGGATGATGTCTCCTCCCGACGGCCTCCATTCCATCTGGCCAACGACGATTCCACCACCAACCTCGGCCGCAGCCGCGACTTCGCCTCCGCGGCCGCAGAAGAAGCGATCTCCGACGGCGTCGCCTGACTAGATGCGAATCCGCTGTACTCAGATCTGGCGGCCATGTTCTCGGATCGGGAAAAGGCATTCCTCTCGTTGTCTACGTCCTCCTCTAGCTCCGGCTCGCTGTCGGATCTGGTGGATGAGCTAGTGGTGCTCCGGTAATGCTCGCCCCAGTCACGGCAGTGGACCTCTTCTTTTCGTTCTCCGTATCCTTCTTCATCTCCCGGATCCTGCTCCTCGTCAGATTCGTCCGCTTCTTCTTCCAAGGGAACCTGGCGTTGCAGGCGATTCTTCTCCTCGAGTTCAACCTTCCTACGCTCGTAGAACTCTGAGTCCGGGGGCGATGGAGGGTAAAAGTTCTCCCAGTCCCAGGTGGATGAGGACTGGGAGGGGGTGGTAGCGTACGCCCAGTTCACCGGTGGGAACTGGGTGTGGCCGCCAACCGAGGGTATGCGGAAGTGGTTGGCGGAAGAAGCAGCGACAGTGGGAGAAGGGGAGGGGAAAGCCGAAGAGTGATTTTGCTGCTGGTGGCGGCGGAGTTGTGGTATCGCCGGCGGCGGTGGCGGCGGTAGAGTAGAGGGAGTCGGAGGGGGAAGTGGACTGGGCGGGGGGAGGGAGGCGGGGGCGGAGGAGCGGAGGAGGACGGGCTGGGCGTGTTCGGAGACGGCCAGGGGCTCACCCCGAGCAAAGCAGGTGAGGGCGGAGCCAGTAAGGCGGAGCGAACGGACGTAGTCCGCGTGGGCGGAGGCGAGGTGGTGGCGGGAGTGGACGATCTCCGTCATCAGGCGGCGCCGCTCCTTGCAGCGCCGCACGCAGTCCTCGTTCTCCACCCTCGACGCCGAGCATCCCATTTGCTCTCGCGGTGGCGGCAACCAAACGACCAACGGCAGCGACGCGGAGAGATTTTAAGGGGAGATCAGAACGAAAACACGAATGTCGTACTTCACAGCAACGATAGAGAAAGTTCGATTTGATCAATTAATAGATCAATCAATAAAAAAATCACCACCAAATAATTTACTTATACACAGAAGGTGGGGCGTGAGTAGTAACTGTGACCGTCGGATCGCATGAAGTCCAGATTTACGGTCGACGCAGCTACGACAGTATCGGTGATCGGACCGTATGGTCGTCTGATTGACTGCGCATGTCGATCACCAAACACGCAAGTATAATTTCTAGTGATGAAGGGAGTGGGGCATGTTCATCCTATCCAATGAGAGAAGAAATCTTCTCCGTTCGCTGCTAAGGGATGACCACTTGATCCACCGGTCAAATTGCAACGCACTTAAAAAGTAAAAAAGCATATATATATATTTTTTAAAAGACAAATTCAGTGAGTGCGTCCGCCCAGCATAATAACGAAGGAGGGCCCATTGTATTGAATGGTAGGAAGAGGGCTTTTATGGGCTCGTCCAACTGTGCAAACCTAGAATCTCTTGCACAAAACTGAACTGTTAAAGTGCTAAAGGTCGAAGTTACCACAGTCTACGAAGGGAGTGAGTTTGCACCATCCTTTTGACATTATGAGGATGGCTGGAATTTATTTTGAACAGGACTGTAATAAATTTCTCAATTACAGACAACATCAGAGTAAAATCCAATTGTTCTTCTCTGGCAATCGTTCACATCGAGAAGTTCTATATCAAAAACTTCAAATTGCTTTGCGCTGAAGAATGTCGAAGGCCCTACCTGCAGTGAACAGATAAATGACAAGTTTTACTGATGATCTACCAAAGGAAGAAAGAAGGGAAGAAATAGATTTGGAACTTACTGGAGGCCCTAGTTCTGGAGGAATAATGATTCTTCTTTTCCCTCCTGGTCTCATGTCCCTTATTCCTTCCTCAAATCCTGCATGGTGGTGGCTTTATATTTTTCGCTTCACAGTTCACAATTGAATAGTAAGAAAGGGTTTTGCTAGATGTAGAACTTGCCTGGGACCAATGATTTATTCCCTAGTCGAATTTTAGCAGGTCGGTCTTGCAGGTAAGTGCTGTCAATACGACGGCCTGATTCATTATAACCAACATAGTGAAATGTGACCTGCGATCAATGAGATTCAAGTAGAGAACTCATTTATATGCCAATGGAATTGTTGACATGAATTGGTAGTAGTAGCATCCTAAATAAAGAAGAACAAGAAGAGATAAGAGTCTGGTTGCTGTCAATCTGGGTGCCCGATGGCCCTGATCCATATACATTCGATAGAGATAAACTAGGTTAATAGTGGTATGAAATTATGATCATCAGCAGTCACCAAAAAATGCCACAACAGAGGTTAAATGCATCAGCTAAGTTAGTTACTGAAAAGGGCAAATGACAATTTAGATGGTAAAGATGTAATCATGGATTAAATGTATGAAAAAGTGAAAATTGATCTATATATCATCGAAAATAAATGAAAGGATAACCTGCTGACCCTCCTTTGGGCAATCACCTTTACCAACCAGTATATCCAGATAGATAAGCCCGGAGTCGGTCGTCACATAGTTATCTGAAGTCACTACTTTAACTTGAAAACCTGGATTGAATTCAGTTTCTCAATGTCAGTTCCATATACTCTGTGCAAGCATTTCTTCACATATAAACTGGCTTTAATGAAGTAGCATGTATCGGAGATCTGGATAGATTTGCAGGCTCAAACTTAACTTATTGATGGATTGAAGAGACATTCACCTTCTCTAACGAAATTGGGGAAATCATCAGGAGCATTATTGGCCGTTTGTATCTTCTTGTTCTGTTCGAGCAGTCGCTTCTCATTGTAAGGGTTGCTACCCTTCACCTTCCCGGAGGCAGAAGAAAGCGCCAGCATAGAGCTGTAGGAAATCAACGAAACAAAAAGAAGATCCCTCCTCCGGCTTCTATCCCTTCGATCGCCTGCCAAGGTACTGCGAGAAACAAAATCGTGTTCAAACCCTAACCTTTGTTCTTGCTCGGACGCTAACATGGAAGTCCTAGCAGGAACCGCACTAGCGCCTGGAAAACCTCCTGCGAGCCAAGAAATTGTTGAACTATCAATGAGGATCCGACGAGATCGAAAACAAGGTGAAGATTAAAACGCACTGGAAGTTGATGAAGCGAGCACGGAAGAAGGCGAGGAGAAGGGAGACATGAGGTACATCGTTCCTCTTCCTGAAGCTTCTCGCAGGTCGGTGAACGGATTGGATAGGCGAGGTTTTGAAAACCGGACCGGCAAGGTTCGTGGCCAATTTAGAAACCGGTCGACCAGGAGAATCCGGTTCGGTTTAGTATTAATTTTGAGCCATACTGATCAAATTAAAAATAACGGGCGAAAGAAAAAAATGGCTTCTTATTTTCATTATCATCAAAAGTGACTATGTACATCATTATGCAATTCATATCAGTGAAAAGTTCTCTCAAACAGTGGACGGTCGTCGGTGGCGGCCGGTCGATGAAGTCGAACTCGCGTCGGCCGACAACTCGAGGGGGAGCAGAAATGCAGTTCCTATCACTGACTGGAAGAGAGGACCCGAGGCTGCAGGGCTCGGCGGCGGCCTTAAGAAGGGGAGGAGGTTGCAGAAGGCCGGCCCCTTCGTGGTGGTGGTTCTCGAACCTGGCAAGTCGCTTCTACTTGGTGCTCCAGAAGTTCCCGTCGCCGTCGTTGTCGGTGCGGCCTCGCAAGAGACAGCGATCCACCACCCCACGTGTTCTCCATTTCCTCCTGCAGTTCGATCACCACCACTTCACCAGCCCTTCCCGGCTGAGGCGGCGGGACTTGCCGGTGCGGAGTAGTGATATAAATTTAAATTAATCAAACATTAAAGATAAAATCAAGTTGAATCAGAAAAGTTTAGCCAACCCACCGATTAATTGACGACCTTGCCGGCGGTCTGCAAGCAGCGGAGGAAAGTGGAGACATCGGGTCGTCCTCGACTGAGTGCACGTCCACGCGCCGTACGTGCCGCATCACCATGCACTTCCGCAGCCGGGCATCTCCGAATGCGAAACTCGACGATGTGATCAGGCCAACTAAACAAGGTCAATCAAGTTTTCCTTTGCCCGTCATATTTTAAACAACAACAAAACAAGAAATATTCAGTCGAAATAGAAATTCAGCTGTTCAGCATCACATGAAAACACAAGGTCAATCAAGTTGCACAAACATCCATAGTCGTGTCAAGAACGCAAAGGAAATTAATGTTGCTAATTGAATTTGAAAGCTTCAGTTCCTCCTCCGCTCAGCCCTGCGCGCCCACACTTGTTTCGCGTTGATGGCGAACCTGAACACAGGCGAGTCGTGGAGCACCAGCGCCACGTATCCCTCCCTCTTGAACACCACCCTCGCGCAAAACTGCGCCATGGACGACGCCGCCGTCATTTCCTCAAATACCACTCGCTCCACGCAATCGCCCCATTTCCTGTTCAATTTAAACAATAAAGTAATAGAAAGAATTCTATAGAAATTCTCAATCAAAATCCTTTACTCTGCGAAGTAGACTGCTATCTCTTGCTCTGTGAAGGGAGATGTCGCTAGGAAGGTGAGGATGAGAGAACGCTGGTCCACCGAAGTCGCATCCGTCAAGGAGAAGGGCATGCAGGGCCTCGCTAGCTCCGGCGGCATATGTGGCGGTGCAGTGTTGCGTCGGCGGGCGTCCTCCACTGCCTCCTCATAACGACGGAAGATGGCGAAGAGGGCGTCGTCCAAGAAAAACCTGCTGGCAGTAAGGGTCTCGGCGATGCGCTCGGCCGCCTCATGGCGATGGAAGTGGAAGAAGCCAAGGTCGATGGGGCGGGTGGTGAGAGAGGCGATGACGGGGATTGCGAGGGCGGACTCCCGCGGAGGGGAGTCGCGGCGGAGGCAGTCGAGGATGAACTCTGCTTCTGCGGTGAGACGGATGAAGCCGAAGGCATTGTTGAGGTTGTTTCTGAGGTAAGGGATGACGTTGATGCCGGTGTTGTAGAGCCAGACGAGGAGCGCAACGACGATACGGGAGACATCGGGAGAGATACCGTGGGCAATCAACTGGTCGTAGATATCACGGTCGACCTTGTGAAAGAGAATAAGATGGTATACGGAATCAAGATAGTTGAATTTGGAAGAAGAAGAAGCCATTGCTGTTCTTGATCTTGATCTCGATCAGCAAGCTATAGCAGGAGCGGAGTTCATATATAGGGGTTGGATTGGGCGCGGAGTGAATAGACGCTAGCCTCCATGAAACAGTGCCCAGCGAGAGTGGACGTCGGTTCATGGCAAGAACGGCGCAACAGATTGAAGCAGGGACCATGGAATTTGGATTAACGGACCCGATTAATTAATCACAGACTAATTATCTTCAATGAGTAGATTAATGGTGATGCAAATTGGGTAAATTGAGTTGGTCGATTAAGGCGAGAGGGATTGAACGTGAAGAAGCGCGCTCGTCGGTCGCCAAGAGGCGCGTACAAATTTGGTCGTACCCGTTCACACCTTACAAAATGCATCCCGATGGCTGCTGCTGTTGCTCGAGTTCGTCGATGGTGATCGACTAAATGGCTTCTTCCTCCTCTTCCTCCTCCTCCTTTTTCTACACGCCGGTAAATTTTGTTATTTCGGTCCGCGACCTGCTCCTCTTCCACAAGGCCGACCGCGCCGCCTACGACCGGTTGGTCGCCCTCGGCACCTCCCCCACCGTCGCCCGCAATGTCGTCGCCCTACTCATGTGGCTCGAGAACACTGGCATCGATGCCCTCGCCCACCTCCGCCTCCACGCCAGCAACCCCGCCGTCGTTCTCCGCATCGCCGCGGACGCCGAGGCCATCCTCAACTGCGTTCGCAGCGACGGGCCCCCACGCCAGCCTCCCGCCCTCGGAGCCCTCGGCTCCATCCCCCTCATCGCCTCCCTCGCCTCCCACCCGCTCGACCTCCACTTCTTCCACCGCCACCGCGATGCCGCCGTGCAGGGCCTCACCTACCACCTCATCCGTATCGGCCCGATAATTTTCCACGACGGCCTGCAAGCCACTTTGGCCTCGTACGACGCGGCGGAGGCGGAAGCCCGCAGGCGGAACCTGTCGCCGCCTCCGCTACCGCCGGAGCTGGCGAGGCCCTACATGGACGCCGTCGCGGAGCTGTCGACGACTGCGGAGGACGAACGATCCATCTTCATCACCTTCTCCAGGGGATATCCTCTGTCCCAAGGGGACATAGAGGAGTACTTCAGTAGGTATGTTCGTTCTCACCGATCGATCCTAAAGCTGGTGAATTTGAAGCATGATTTATATAGCTAATCATCTGGACGGGTAACAAACGCAGTAAGTGGGGAAAGTGCGTGGAGAAAGTGACGGTGGCGAGGTCGGCGTCGGCGGTGGCGCCGGTGTACGGAAAGGTGGTGTTCAAAAACGTGGCCTATCTGGGACTGGTGCTCAACGGCATGGACCTGGTCAAGTTTACTATAAAGGGCAAGCAGATGTGGGCGCGCAAGTACGAACAGAGGGAATAATTGATCAATATCGTCGAACTCCTCAACGTGGCTGCATCTTACTTAAATGCAAAAAATAAATATTGTTTGAAGAATTTTCATTGTAAATCTTCGAATTCCTTTGATTTACCAGAATTGAGTTGAGAGATTTAATTTGTTTCGGGCATTTGTGAGATTTCCTTTTGGATTTTAAAGACCTTTTAGAGTTAATTTGATAATCTTAAATTTAATTTAGACCAAAATATCACATATATAGGCATTCTTTAGTGCTATTTTAAGCTTACGTACGTTCGTTACATTTTTTTAATAAAATATAGACATTTTATAAATGTTATGGGGGCGTTCTTTGCCGGAATTTATACTGTAATTATAAATCAAACGGCATTCGAATACTTATATTTTGGAGGGGATAAGGAAGGATCAGGTTTAGGGTCCAGGAGACCTGAACTACGAAATTATGTTTAAACCGATAATTTTTAATTTTTAAATGAATAAAGTTAGGTTTGGCCATGAATGTTTATTTTTTTTACGGACCAAAGTTATACATTTTATAAAATACAACATTAGAGACTAACTTTTCCGTCACTATTCCATTACTAGATGAGCTTAGAGGCTGAATAGAGACCAAAAAATCGTGTCGACTTGAAGAGTCGGAGAGGACGATGGGTTCGACAGCTGTGGTGGCCATGGTGGGGACCAAGCTGATCGTGGTGGCCAATTGCGGTGACTCTAGTGAGAGGTCCTGAGGGATATATATTTAAAATTCATTTTGTCATCGGTACAAGAAAGATGCTATCGGATTTTCGTCGGAAGGGACTTCTCTAGGGGTGTGACAATTTATTTGATATCAGAGCCAGGTTTTGCCAGTTAATTTGGGTATTTTCGGATTTATATGGATTTCTGTTGATTTTCAAGTTTTTGAATTCCGATGTA